>BQNB010010792.1:0-83071 GCA_026074375.1 Tanacetum coccineum | reverse complement strand
TACCAAGAATAATGACTGAATCATGGTTTGGCTTAGCAAACGGATACGAAGTTCCTTCTTTAGGACGAATAACAATAGCAATAGCACCGTAAACGGTGGCTCGGATCCACGAGCTATGCGCATGCCACCATAATGTTCCTTCTTGTCCTGAAATTGTAAACCGGTATGTGTAACTCTCTCCTGGTCTAATCGGACACTGAGTGATAAGTTATGGCTCATCTGCCCATGCTGTTGTATTTTGTCTAACACCATGCCTAACCAATTCAAAAGTATATGTTAAGTTAAACACCACCCTGAACTGATTACATATACTAAAATATTTATGGTGTTAACTATAACCAGTGGATGGTGACGTTTTCTTTAGCTCTATTAACGACATTTATCACTAAACTATCGCCATTGTTCACTTCCAGTGTCGGTCCTGGTATTTGTCCATTTACTGTCATAACATTTTGTGTTTTGCATAGCTTTGTTATATTTGTGTCTTGAACCTAAGAGGCTTAGGTGTAGTAACGCCGGCAACGGCGTTGCCCGGCGTTACTACACCGCTCGGCGGCGTTGCCCAACGGCGTTGGGTCCGGCGTTGGCCGGCCCACGCACGTTGGGGTGGATTTAAAAAAAAAATCATTTACCCCCCCCCCCCCCAAACGGCTATATACTAGTTTTAATTTTTCCCCTTATTTTTAAAAAGTTACCAAACACCCCCTAACGGCTAGTTTTATTAAAAAATAAAAATTAAAAAAATTTACAAAACAGCCCCTAACGGCTATATTTTAAAAAAAAAAATTTCATTTTACCCCTCTCACACAACTCATTATAAATACTTCAATACCTCTATATTATTTTCTCACAAAAAAAAACATACATTTACAACAAAAAACACTACAAACTCTTTCACAATGAATCAAAATCGAACCGTTTTTGATATCGATGAGGAAACCGACGCATTCTATTTACAAAAAGCTGTCGAGTATCACGAATGGCTAATACAACAAGAAGCTCAACCACGATTGACCCGTACACCGATCTTCCGTGACCGTGAAGATGCCGAAAGACGTCTACGTGCTGATTATTTTGATGATCATTGTAAGTATCCGTTATACTATTTTCGGAGAAGATTTCGTATGAGCCGTAAACTTTTTCTAAAAATTGTCAATGGCATTTCAAGTTATACGGCCGATCCTCTCCCACAACATTTTCATTTCTTCAAATCTCGACTCGATTGTACGGGTCGAATGAGTATTAGTGCTCTTATGAAGTGCACAGCTGCCATACGCCAAATGGCATACGGCAGCACACCCGACGCGTTTGATGAATATTTGCAAATGAGTGAGCATACTGCACGAGATGCTCTATTTTTCTTTAATATGTGCATCATAGAATTGTATATGCCGAAGTATTTAAGAAAGCCAACACTTGAAGACGTTGTAAAAATACAACAAAAGCATAACAATGTTCATGGTTTTCCGGGAATGCTTGGAAGTATTGATTGTATGCACTGGGAATGGAAAAATTGTCCAGTGTCATGGCAAGGTCAATACGGTAGGGGTGATAAAAAATACCCTACTATAATGCTTGAAGCTGTAGCTTCGCAAGATCTGTGGATTTGGCATGCGTTTTATGGGATGGCGGGTGCGAATAACGATATTAATGTTTTAGATAATTCTCCGTTATTCGACGACCTATTAGATGACTTAGCCCCTGTGGTTCCGTATGTGGTAAACGGAGTTCAGTATCGTAATGGGTATTACTTGGCTGATGGAATTTACCCGGAGTGGGCAAGTTTCGTCAAATCATTCACGGTTGCAACTGATCCGAAGCATACGTACTTTAAACAGC
The DNA here is from genome assembly GCA_026074375.1 of Tanacetum coccineum. Taxonomy (NCBI): domain Eukaryota; kingdom Viridiplantae; phylum Streptophyta; class Magnoliopsida; order Asterales; family Asteraceae; genus Tanacetum; species Tanacetum coccineum. The sequence goes on along the minus strand of BQNB010010792.1, from coordinate 81,232 downwards.
GTCAAGAAAGTGCACGGAAAGATGTCGAACGTGCTTTCGGTGTTCTCCAAGGACGTTGGGGACTTATTCAACAACCGGCCCGTGCATACGAAGTCAACACATTACGTAGAATCATGTATGCTGGTATCATAATGCATAACATGATTTTAGAAGATCAAAATATGTCGGTTGTTGACTGGAAACATGTGTATTCTAATCCTGCAAGGTCACTGCAAACAGTGTGGATCGATCGATGTCAAACCCAACGTCGTAAAGCAAAAGAATTAAGAGACAAAGATACGCATATTAATCTCCAACAAAACCTTATGAACCATATTTGGCGCGAAGTTAAAGAAGCATCGGAAGAAGATTAGTCGCCAGGGCGTATTTTTTTATTTTTTTTAATTTCGGTATTTTTTTTAATGTGTGTTTATTTTAGTATTGTAATGTGTATTTGAATTTTATGAATGAAATGGTTAGTTTGTTAAAAGAACGAAATAATTGTTTAGGGGGTTTTATGAACATAAAGAGGTGAGTGGTGTTATTTGGTGTTATGATTAAGGGAGTGGTGTTGGTGTTGGTGTTATGCTGATGTAGCGCTGACGTGGCAGCAAAAACTTGGTGTTCCCAAGTTATGATACCTAAGGCTCTAACAGTTAACCAACCAAATTTGCAAATAATTGATAATTGCTAATATTGGCTGGCTAACACGTTTTAGCTAACATTATGTTTTTGAGTTAAAATTTAAAAGGAAAGGAAAAGAAAAAGAAAAAGAAAAAGAAATGAAGTGTTTTTTATTTTCTTGAGTTTTTTTTAAGAGAATAAAAAGAAGTCGTGAGGAAAATGAGCAAAACTTTTCTTAAATAATATTTCTCCCATTTTTCGGATGAAATAGAATTTTAAAATATACTGTGTGTAAAAACTAATGTGCATTCTTTAAATAAATTATGCACTAACAACTAAAGTAATTTCAACAAGTTGTTTTTTCTCCCTTCAATTTAAAAAGATGATTTATGATTATTTTTTCATTTTATTTCATCTATCTCAAAAACATATTAACAAGCACTTCTTTTATTTCTCCTTCCTTTTCAATTTCCTTTTCTTTTTGTTTTTCTTTCTTTCAAAACTCAAAAACAAAGTGTAAAACACGATAAACTGAACTATTGATCCAATTTATGATGATACACATCCGTTTTGAGAAATGTTACTACAATTTTTTTACGAAGTTATCTTATCAATAATCAACCTAGTTTTTTTTCTTGTCAAAGATGACCCTAAAGTTATGGTGTAATTAAGTTGAGCAGAGTACTTTCAAGTTCTAAATCAACTCAACTACCAAAAATCAAGGTTGAAACTTGACTCGAGCTCGATCGAGCTTACATTTAAGATCAAGCTTGATAAATAATTGTCATATTAAGTTCGACTCAAATCGCTTCGTATACATATTACTTTGTATATTAATAATAACTATGTAACTATACGTATATGAAAAGACAAATTTGTAATTTAACTAAAGCCCGATAAGACTCACGAACCATGTATTTTGAAGCTCAGGCACTCGAACATCAACTCATGGAGCTCGAATTTGTCCCCCTTGATTCAAATAGATGTCACATCTCATATTAATTCTGCTATTATATTAAACGATAAGAATACAGATTTTTATAAAATAGCAATAAGACAAATAAAGATCACAAGATTAGAAAACAGGAATTTCATATTTACTCAATATAAAGTTTAAAATGCCATATTTTTCAACATACAAGTCAATAATGCACAATGAAAATGATTTTGATGCATGTTTGAAAAAATATGAAATTTTGATATTTTTATTAGAGAAATATAAATTTACTTTAAAAAAAAGTATAAACATATTACGTATCTCAAAACTACTTTTTGCAACCGTTTTGTTGGGCTATTAAAATTGTTTTATATATCACATAGTAATTGTAAAAGAAATTATTTGGGTAATAGTTGAAGGGGCTTTTGTTATACGTACCCTCCCTAGAATACCATTTGTACCCTTTTTTTTCAGGTTTTTTTCGTCTTTTTATTTTTCTTTTAATTTTTATAATTTTGCTTATACTATAAAACTGTGAAACTGAAAGCGCGGAATAAAAGTTATAAAGTTTAACGAGTCAAAAGTATGAAACTGTCAAAAAATACGGAACATAACCTGATATAAAACTGCGTTGTACTGTAAAAGAGGGGTACAAAAAGATTTTTTTGTACCTTTTTGATATTATTCGGTGGGTTAGGGGGTACCAATAGTAGCACCCGAGTTGAAGGGGTCAAAATGGGCATGTTGAAACCTAAATGTGCAGCGGTTTGGTGAGTTAATGCAGAGGAGGTTTCTGGTGTACTGATGTACATCTTGTTTTTCTGCATTTATTACACTGTTTGTCCCAAAACAAAACCTACCAAACATTATTCTTCCATTTGTAAAAGTTGGTATTGAAAATGCTCAATTAAAATTGTCTCTTTTTGCATATGTCAAGTTGGCTACCCTATCAATGTAAAAATGTACATGAAATATGTTATCCAAGTGATAATAATGAAAATGTGAATAGTTTTGAATAGTGATTCTTATAGACTTGTCTTTAAAAAGATGAGCAATAATCTTTCTTTGATAGCAAAAATAACCGGTTACATTGACAAGGAGTGGAGACTGTCGAACAAAATTAACAATGAAGGTGTCGGCAAGGCGGTCTCGTTGTTTTCGATAGCCCTAGGCAGTAACAACAAAGAGACCTCATTATACTTGTAAACTAAAGAGATGTTGCATATAAAATTGAATTATATGACTCATATAAGTTTAATATTATACGTATTTATATGCAAAATTAATAAAGATGTGATCTTTTTTAAGTGGATGTCATATGCGACTGCACCTCTTGCACACTCTTCCGAGATCCCTCTGGATGTCGGTATTTAGGAAATAAATGATATGGCTGGTGGCTTCGTGTTACATAGAGTACTAGCAGAGGTCCGTCCGGTATATATGCGGACACTAGCTTGGGACTTTATGGCCCGTTCGGACTCTTGTGGCCCGTTCGGATTTGAGTAGCTTGGTCTAGGATTTCTTCGATTGGGCTTGAGTTAGTCTGTTTGGGTTTTATGTGGCCCGTTCGGACTACTAGCCTGTCCGGCATATACGCGGACAACGATGTTATTGTTTAGAAAGATGTCTTTTTATTGCAAATGATTCTCATCCTCAGGATCATTTAGCTATGCATTAACCCTTACCCTAGGTCCTTTTATCTTTACACAATCATTACATGTTATTGGCATGTTTCAATCTAATTGAGATTTGTTAGAGACTAATGAGATTTCATATTATGTTCGGATACGATTTAAGGAAATATGAAATGCATACTCATTTGAGCTAATATGTTTCCACCTCGACAAATACGCAAGGGTAAAGGGGGTTGCTCCCCCTTGCGGGGTCAAGAGGCAGCGTCCCAAAACCAAAACGATTTTTGTGAATCGATATAAGAGGACTTACTAGATTTTTTCCGTCAAAACCCAACCAACATGTCTATTGGTGAAATGATGTGACTCTTTGGTTTTAACTGAATTTAACTGTCAAATAACTGTCGTTAGTTTCTGTTTATTAACAAACAACTTTGGTCTCACTTGAACATATGAAAAACACACCATACTCTCTGTCTACTTTAATTCTTGTGCGTAGAATCAAAGTGTTCTTCTTGAATTATCCCGATAAGGATTTCGTGATACTCAGGCATCAATATGGTCAAAATATGTTATACGAAAAGTGATCTTACACGATTACAGAAGATATCCAAAATTATCATCACAACCCTTACCCAATTTCTAACAATATATGCCTTTGATTGAACAAGTCTTGCTTGATGCAAGCTTAGACTATCCGTAATGAATGGTCGAGTACATGGTAGGTCGCCCCATAGTCGGCCAAAAGGGACGCGTCCTTTCATTACATGGGGTGTTTGCATGGTCGATCGGTCTTCCTTTCTGCATAACTCAGTCGTATGCTTGACCGAGTCCTCCCCATTTGTTTGTGTGTGAGTGTTTTTTTTAAATTGGTTTTTGTAAGGCATTTTTGTATTTAAGTTAGGTATTTTTTATGGTGACCGTGATCGTTTTATTACGATCATTTGATCATGCAGTTAGTCTTAGAGATATAGTGGTGAGTTGACACTTATGTGTCACGTAGTCTTATGCTTCAAATTCATCCTATTTGCCTATTTTTACAAAAATTACATTTAAAAGTGTCCACATCCTTCATCAACCAATTATCTTCGTGGTCTTTCTCATGTGTTCGTTGATGTACATTCCACAATTCATAATCCAATTATAATTGAATAGACGTATTAACAGAAACATTAACCACGTAAGAATAAAACTTCAATGATTCAGTGAACACTTTGATAATCCATTAGTAGTCAAATAATAACAAAGGTTGGTTAGTAGTTACGACTTAATAAACGTAACATCAATTATCAAAAATGTCAAGCTTAAAAATAATTTATATAAAAGAATAAATTTCATTTTCCTTCCAGAAAGATTCAATAAACCACATCAATCTAGTAGTTGATTTTTTCATCATATTAATCACAAGTTCAGGATTTGAAGTATCGATTGTTCACTACAACATAGTTATAACCTTTAGCTATAATCGATAATTCGCCCATGAGTATAGTTCAAGCTCAAATGTATAGACATACTTTAACTCGCAACCTCTGACTAGTAGTGATATGTGCCAATAATAGTCAATGAAAGTCAACAAAAGCAAGAACAAACGACTTTTCCCGCCAAAGCTATCTTCTCCATTTATTTTTAGTGAAAAGATGCACTACTTAAATTTTACAAACCTCAGTTTCACAAATCAACGTCAATATTGATGCTGGTTTTGTAACAACAACATATATATAATAGAGTATCCAATGTGTTTAACATGTCCATAGCCTTTATACATGTAGTTGGTCGGTGTCAGTGACAGAATTATGGTGGCTCTCGAAAGCTCATTCACATGTTTTAATAAACAACACCATAGGTTTTAAGGATTTGACATGCGACCAAAACCTAACTATAAAACGTGGACAACGATTTAATATATCTTACTTTGTGAATTATTAGCGAACGATTTACTAATCCAACAACTTTGCCGGTTTAAAAACCTAGTTGACGTCATAATTGGTTCACGATCTTTTAAATGTAAAATAACATATGCACACTTATACTTAGTAGTTTAATTACAAATAGACTTTTTGTATATTCACATGTAAAGAAAGTATGAAACCATTAATCTTTTGCTAACAATCTACCTTTTTTTAAAACACACAGTCGGTTCAAAATTTCCTAACCTTGAAGTATCAAACTTGAACCCACTAGGACTATAGTATTTATATATTGTTGTACTTTGTACTATGCCACATTAAAAATACTTTTTGGCTTCCCAATAAAAGCAAAAGTCACCCTTAATTTCTCACAAAAGTCTTCCTTTATCATTTCAACTTCTTCTTCTTTATTTGTAACCTGCAAGTCTGCAACTGCAACTTCCAAGTTCACCTCGACAGTTTGACGTCCAAATATAGTAGATATTTGTTGGATCAAAATTCTAACTCGTAATCAAAATATACCAAAAATAATCTTGAATCTTAAATCTTTATAAATCTGAATCTATCATCATACATTTGTTCTACAAATCTGTTCCTATTTATACAAAGTGAAAAGGTGTGATCAACCATTGTGTTGGTTCGTATAAGCCAAAGGTTATGACCCTTTATGAAAATAACTGTTTTTACAGTTATTAAACTGTTTTTCTATAACCGCTTTTAACTGCCATTTTTGGCCTGCGGATTGGGATTACTCGGATTGGGTTTCGGCCCAATATTCTCCCCCATAATCACAATCGATGTGTCTTCAATGTCTTCATTTTCGTTTGATCCTTTGAACCACTTTTGAAATAATAGTACTCCAAAAGTGTGTCTTGACTTTAGGCTTTCTTTCGTTATTTTCTTTGACTTGTTGATCTTCCATACTTAGTTTATCATAGTCTTGATCATGTCCTTCTTTATCTTCCTCTAATATAATTTCTCCAAATTTTGAGTCTTCATGATCATAGTCTTTTGCAAACCAAATACTTTTATTTGTTGGTGTATCCTTGCTAGATTTTTTTTGAGTCTTGTTGAAGCTTGTGGATGCCATTAATAATGTTGGTTCTAGATCTTCTTCCACAAGGTTCGATGCTTCTTGTCTTTGTTGTCTTTGATCTCTTTTATGGCAATGTGATGCATAATGTCCATATTCATTGCAATTATAACATTTTACTTTGCTGAAATCTCTATGCTTTTCCATTGCTTCATTGTAATCTTGTGAGAGAATATCTTCTTTTCCATGTTGTCTATTATCGTCACGATTTCAGCTATGTGTTGGAATGTATCTTCCACTTCCTTGATTATCATAGCGATGTCTTTGACCATTATCGTTGTGTTTTGTAAATAATAGTTTATCGTGATCTTCGAATGCTTTTCCTTTCTTAACCTTTATTCTTTCTTCGAAGGTTTTCAATCTTCCGATTGCTTCTTCTACTGACATTTCACCTAAGTCTGAGTATTTTTCAATGGATGCAACAATCTGAAGGAAGGAATTTGTCAGGTACGGCATTTAATAATTTTCGTACGACGATGGAATCTTCGATTGTGTGCCCTAGACTAGCGGCTTTGTTTACTAGAGTTGTTAGTTTTGCGGTGAAGGTGTCGATTGCCTCGTCTTCCTTCATGTGTAACATCTCAAAGTCGGATTTGAGTGTTTGCAATCTTGCTTGTTGAACTCTTTCTTCTCCTATGTGTCTAGTTTTCAAGGCATCCCATATAGCTTTCGCGGTTTTGTGTTTTGTGATTTGAAGTAATTGTTCTTCTGGTAAAGCTTGGTAAAGGAATGCGATAGTAGTCTTATCTTTTTTGTTGTTTGATTGAGTCCTTTTTAGCGGCTCTATCATTTCCCATAAACCATTTGCTTCGAGAATGATTTGCATTTGAATTGGCTAAGTTGTGTAGTTTGCTCCTTTCAACATAGGGCATTGAAAATGGGTTGTTGACCCAATTTCGTTTATCTTAGAAGTATTATCTTTTCCAGACATTTTAAAATTTGATTATTTTGAATCTGATATAATATTCTTATAAAACTTTTGAAAGCTTTGTTAAAATGTTATAATTCTTTAAAAACTTAATAATGTAAATCTTAAAATCTTTTAAACTTTTAAATCTTTATAAAAGCTTAAAGTTTAGAAACCTTAATCCTTAAAAAACTCTCAAACTTTATATATTACTTATCATAAGCCAAATAAGTAAAATCTTAAAAAAAAACTTTTCTTATCATAAACCAAATAAGAAGTCTTGAAATTTTTAACCGAATAACCTAAGGTTAATTACTCCTTAAAAATTATTCTATCGATATAGTAAGCAGTGTATTCACTAGGTTACTATATTTCTATCTTCGGGTTTTAGGCAAAGTTACAAACTTAATATCTAAGGGGTAACTTATGTAAAAGCCTAAAACTAAAATAAAAATCTGATTTAAAAAAAAGGAAGTGGAGGGGTGATTTGGTTTTTTTATTAAACCTGTTAGGGTTAGATATAACCCTTGTGCCCTTTCTTTATCTTTATTGTCCACCTCTTTTTTCTTTGTGGAGATCGTCTCTAGGGGTTCATCTCCTTGGGGTCTCGTCCTTCTTTTTCTCTTGTCAGGTGGATTTGTCCGCCGACTAAGATGGCGATTGTAATCGCCCTTCTTCTTCTTCTTGTGTTCGCAACCACGGATTCTCTGAATTTGATTTGTGCGAAATTAAGGTTTCGCAACAAAGATTGGGGATCTGATAAAAACGCCGCGAGATTGGGGTTTTGTTTTATAAATAACTTAGAATCGGTGATGATTCTAGCGGGTAAGGTTTCGAATATTGAATCTTCAAAAGGTTGTATGTTCCTTTTTGAAGATTTTAATTTTTTCTGTCCGCTTTTTTGTGATGACTTCGCGTTTTCCTCAGATTTGGATTATTTTGTTGTTCGAACACTAGTTAAAAAAAAAAATACAACCGTGCCTAACCCTTAATCTGATTTCTGGGTTATGTTGATTTTTGGTTTATTGTGTTCTTGACACAAGTTTGCAGATGGGTGAAAACCCTTTTGTTTTGCCAGTTGATTAATCAAACTCCGATGGCAATCCGCTTTGATGTGCCTTAAGTAATTTTTGCCAAAAGCACGAAATGATTTTGATTGTTTTTGATGTAATCTTGGCAAACTGTTTTTATTGATCCGCAAAAAATGGTGCGGTTTGTTCTTTGGTCAATGACGAACACAAAATTTATTTCTTAAAACCTGGTATAATGAGATCTTGGTTTAATCAACCAAAAGCTCTGATGGCCAAAATGTTGGATCGAATTCTAACTCGAGACTCAAAATATACCAAAAATAATTTTTGAATCTTAAATCTTTATAAATACTGAAATCTAACAATCATAACATTTGTTCTATAAATCAGTACTTAATTGTAACAAAAGTGAAAAGGTGTGTCAACCATTGTGTTGTTCGGATAGAGCCCCAAGGTTGTGACCCTTTGTGAAAATAACTGTTTTTACAGTTATTAAACTGTTTTTCTATAACCGCTTTTAACTGCCATTTTTGGCCTGCGGATTGGGTTTCGGACTAATAATATTATCACGTTGCTAACAGACTTGAGCCTTATAGCAGGTGCCAAACTAAAAACTCGATGAAACATGGGCTGGAAGTCAAGCTATAATTCAGACAAGTTAGGCAGGTTGGGGGTGGCTGAGCACCCGCTAGCCACCCTACTAGCTCCGCCTCTGGTCAATAGAGTGCAAGATGTATATTACTTAGTATCATTTACATACCATATTTACTTACAAATGGGTCGCTTCGGGTTGTGTTTTTATCTCAAACGGGTCAATTAGTGAAAAAAATTATTTGCCTAAAAGGAGGCCAGATAAATTAGTCAAATGGACCTGTTAATATTTCTAATAAAATGTATGACATGTTTCTAAAATGTATGTCTTAGAGATATAGGTAATGGTACAATTAGGTTTATTTGGACACTTGGTTAATCTTTAATTTTATCATAGGTTAAATTGGAACATTATGGTGATGTGAGTTTGGTTTATAGCTATAATGTAGTAAATACTAAATAGTGTTTATGTTGTTTAAACTTGAGATAATCAAATATCCCGTGTGAGTATTTGGAAAACTATCATTATTAGAGGATTTGCATGTGGTACGAGAAATAATGAGGCAATAAGAAGCATCGTCATTATGCCCACACACTAGAAACTGATTGACGTGATAACAGAATGATCATATAGTAATTATATAACTTACTAAAAGCAATTTTACTCATTTGGTAACATGAAAATCTTCCAAGAGACCCAATAAAAGATACGTCAAATTCTTTGCGACTAATAACTTTTGGTTTTGCGGTTTTAATAATAAATAAAATTACACAACCCACTATATCAATAACCCATACGTGCACATGTTTTTATACCATAGTTATACGAAAACAGTATGGAGTAAAGAATTAAACATTAGACATTATACTAAAAACACATGTACGAAAGATCTCATATTTTTAGTCCAACAAGTAATACAGATTAATATTGTTCGTTTTAATCAATAATAATACATAACTCTAAATTTATTTCAAAACCCCGTGCGTGGACGTGTTTTATAAGTAGTGAGTATGTAAATCAATTTGTAAACGAGTTGTAAATGAACATGTAACGAGTTTGAATCAACCATGTAAATGAATTTGTAAACTAGCATGTTCTCACCCCAAAAATATATGTAAAACAAGTAAAACATGAAGCTATAAACTCACCTCTAGTGAATAGTGAATAGTAATATCGTCAATGAAAAGTAAGCACGGAAAACGAAGCACGAAAACTCTAACCGCAACCTAAATTAATAATTTGCCTTTAGAATAATGAAAACTAGCGTGCAATGATGCAAATGCAATAATATCAGTCCTACATCACCTGTACACAATTGCGTTTACATTTTACAAGTTAAAAATGGTTTATACAAAAGTTTTCCAGAAATATTAAAGTTTTTAATATTTTTAAAAAGTGCATTTGTTTCCATCTTCACAAGGCTGTAACTCAGCTATTATAAATCCAATCGAAGTATACTTTAGTTCTATAGTTAGTACTCCAGGAGTACTTCAAAAAGTTCAACTGTCACTTCAGCTCATTCGAAACCTAAAGTGCTTTAAATCTGCTCTGAACTCGCTAGTTCAGGCTGTTTTTGTCAGTTTTACAGGTTTTTACCAATTTTTAAATAGCTATATCTCATTCGTTACTCAACCAAATGATCCGATTCAACTTTCTATTTTTAGAGTTCCGACTCCTATACAACTTTTATGCTTATAGCAAAGCCCTGATACTAATCTAGGATGCCCGAAAACAGGTCCGAAGTAGGCTATTTAGAGCCGAACTTATTACGAAAGCTGATGGGTTTTTCCTTTACAAATTTTTCGTCAAACATTAAACGATCGTAACTTTCTCATACAATGTCCGTTTTCAGTGATTCGACTTTCTATTTTTACGTTGTTGGATGGCCTAGGCATTTCACTATAGTCCCGACCCATACCTACTGCCTAAATGGGTCGTTTTCAGTCTCAAAGTCCCTACTAGGCCCATTTTCACCAATTTGCAAATCTTTGTTTCTACCATTGTGGTTGTCGTATATATAGAGAAAGAGAAGGAGGGGATGTATATTCTTTTTGAGTTTGTTGTTATGAGGAAAGCCTAATAAAATGCTTCTTTTCTTTTGCTTGTGAATTCTGTCGTGTACAATGGAAGAGAGCAGGATGTTTGGGAGCTTTTAAATTGTGAATCATAGGAGTTAGTTTACATAGTACTTTAATAGTAAGGTTTGAATAAACTTTTGGGGTCACAAGAATATGTTAATACCAAAGAGGGAAGGGAGGTTTGTGAACCTGGTTGAGGCGTGGGAAAGCAGGGAAAAGGGACAAGTGAGTATGGTTTTTCCAAGGTTTACTAGATACATGTGTAGTATAGGATGATGGGTAGTTTTGACCATGACTTATGTAGTCACAAGCAAGTGTAGGAACAAAAGGAGTAGTGTGTGCTTTGCGTGTTGAATGAGATGAGAAGTTACTAGTTTATCTTTTCTTTGCAAGCCATTTTGGGACAAAGTTAAAGTAGGTTTGGAGGTCACAATATAACGCAAGATAAAATGAGGAATTGGTGTTTACTTTACAGCCAAAGTCGTCAAGCCTGAATGAAGAAATGGATTGCATGTACTTAAATTTACTTGGGTCAATCTAGGATCGTTTATGAAAACATTGAACTTTCCAAAGCTTGAAAACAAAGGTTGGAGTTACCCATTATAGGTGGCCGGCGTACATGCCTAGAAAGGGCTAATTATTTGAATTTTGAATGTATATAAAGTGTTATAGTGTATAAATGAGTATAGTGGGGGTATTGGGTATGTTGTGCAAGCATGCAAACGCCAAAATGCAAAACGTAGGCATTTTACGTAAAAAAAATCGTAAATAAAACATAAAAAGTTATAAATTATATTCGTAATAATTACATAACACTTAGTTAACGTAAATTAATATTTGTTAAATTTAGGTTTAATTTCATTGGTTGATTATCAGTTTACGGATCTAATTAACGGTTGAAATTAAAAGTAAACGCGAAAATTCTTAAAATAATTCATTTGATGGATTATTTGACATAAAAGACGTGAAAATGTGAATTGTTACAGTCTTCGCATGTTAAAAGAATTGCGTCCCGCAATTCCGTTCGAGTTGCCTTCCGAAATAGTGTTGATGAAGGGGTGTATATACTTGTCTTAATCCTCCTAATACGTGCTAAGTCAATTTGTTATCTTAAGGTGGAATCACATTGGTACGGGTCTCAATTTCCTTGATGACGGTTGAACTTGTCGGTGGGTTGTCCTTCGAGAATATAAGTAGAAAATTTGAATTTTTTTTTATAGTTTTACGGTGACTACTTCTCGGCATGGCATGGTACTTTCCTGAATTATACATAGGTGATCAGGCTATGTATATTTGAGGGCTAACGATGCTATGCTCATTTTCATCAAAATAGTGTTACGATTTCATAATATTTGTGGGAATGAATTAAATAAATAAATAGAGGATTAAAGTAAATTTGACGAAATTTTCTCAACACATTGATTTGATAGATAATTTGAAATTGTTCGTACAGTACAATGGAAATTTTTAAGAGAAAATACAACGAGAACTTTTTGAGGAGATAGAGTCTAAGCATTGATATCGTCTTCCATGTTGTTAGTGTCTTGGTCGGTTTCTCCTCCTCCTAAGGCATACACCATTCCTCGGGCTTCAGTACCTTGGTTCTTCAACACCGGGCAATCACTCCTGTAGTGCCCTTGATTCCCACATTCATAGCAAGTGATTATTCTTTGGTTGTTAGCATTAATGGGATGCCAACAATCCTTTGTCAAATGACCGACTTTCTTGTAGTTGGTGCACTTGGGTGCACACTCTCCATCATGGTGATAGTTGCACTTAGGGCACAGAGGTTTAGACCCTTCGTACGGTATCTTCTCTCCAGACCCTACCGCATAAGCTTGAACCACATTTTGTTTCTTGAGAAGTTGTTGTTGATCCTGGTTGTTGTTATCGAGTTTTCTCTTGTTCTCAGCTTGCCTTTCCGCATAAGTGCGGAGTTTCTGATCCATCAAATCGTTGGCCAACTCGATAGCATCATCAAGAGTCTTGGGTCTTGCAGACATAACATTTCCATGAATGTTATCGGGAAGTCCACTGATGTACTTGTCGACCTTCTCGGTCTCATCAAAAAGGAATTTAGTACACATCAAAGCCAATTCTTGAAAACGCTGAGTGTAACCTCCATCATCGTTTCCTTTGACCTTCAAGTTCCATAGTTCAGCTTCAAGTTTCTTGATTCCACCTTTTGGACAGTATTTATCCGTCAACTTCTTTTTGAGAATATCCCAAGTCATAGCATAAGCAGCATCATGACCTACGGTCCTCACATGACCATTCCACCAGGTTAGTGCATCACCTAGCAGAGTGGAAGTAGCAAACTTCACTTGATTTTCAATGGCATAACCGCTAATGTGGAATACTGATTCCATCTTTTCGAGCCATTGAGATAAGCCAACAACGCCTTCAGTTCCATTGAAGTTCAAGGGTTGACATTTCATGAAGCCGAGATAGGTACAGACACGTGCAGGTTGCACAGGCCTTCTGATTCCTCCTCCTGAATTGTGGCTATCGTCATCCTGAGTTTGGTTAGAGTTTCTTTGGATTGCCCGATCGATCATAGCTTGAATGGATTCTGGAGTCATGGCGTCGTTTGTTCCTTGTCTTGTTATAGGCATGATTTCTTCAAAATTAGAGGAGCAATAAAAGAATTAGTTAGTTCTCTAAGTCGTGCTCCGAAGATGAAATGTTGTGAGATGCTATGTTAATGTCTTGTAAGGTTTTTTTGGACCATTGTGTTATTCGTAATATTTTGAGAAATGTTCTAGTATATATATAAATAATTCTTATATAATTTAAGATATACATAAAGAAATGTAAGCACGTATATAATCTATATAAGCACTTACTATAACCAACTAATGCTAAAATGGTGCATGTCATGTAAGCATGTATACTAGATGCAAACCAGTAATGTATGTATGTCCCTTGAAAAAAATTTGTATGGTGCAATGTTTGAAAACGGTTATAGTCTAGGTAAATTATGCAACCTAGTTCTCTATAGCCAGGGCTCTGATACCAATCTGTAACACCCCCAAAATGGGTCGCAGCGGAAATGATATTCCGGGGGCATTACTTCAAAATACCATTGCACCAGTCATGAGAGAACGACTCCTAAGTGTCGTTTGAAAAGTAATCTTGTATTATTTGGACTCCAATGCACATCAAGTAAGCTCCTAGCACTTATGTACCTGAGAAACATGTTTTAAAACATCAACAATAATGTTGGTGAATTTATAGGTTTATAAATTTAATAAAGTGGATAGCAAGATTTCCTTTTAATAGAGTAGCAATTACAATATCACAAAAATGTATTAGGAAATGCACTAAGCTCATGACGCTGAAGTTCAACAATGAATGTATATAAAATACAAGTGATTTTGCCCAATGTAGATGTTCAACCTGTAACATCTATAAATCCGACATGGTATGCGTCGTTCACCGATGATATTTGATCACCCGAACGGGGGTGTTAATTCCCAATAGATCTATTCATAACATTCACGCTCACATAATGCAATTAACAATTACATCTATGCAATTAATAGTTCATGATGATGGGCATAGTGGGTTATAGCTACTTAGGCAAACTCATAATATTTGAATTTAAAATGTACTTGCATCCATTTTGTAAAACAACATGATCTCATCCTCGAGATTTGATAAATGATTGAAAAGTATAAAAGTAGGGACTATAAACTCACCTTAAGTAAATAGTAATATCGTCAATGAAAAATGAGGCACGGAAACTCTAACTGCAACCTAAATTAATAATATGCCTTTAGAATAATGAAAATTAGCGTGTAATGATACAAATGCAATAATATCAGTCCTACATCACCCGTACACAGTTGCGTTTAAGTTTTACAAGTTAAAAATGGTTTATACAAAAGTTTTCCAGAAATATTAAAGTTTTTAATACTTTTAAAAAGTGCATTTGTTTCCAACTTCACAAAGCTGTAACTCAGCCGTCATTAATCCAATCGAGACATGCTTTAGTTCTATGGTTAGTACTCCAGGAGTAATTAAAAATATTCAACTGTCACTTCAGCTCGTTCGAAACCTAAAGTACTTTAAATCTGCCCTGAACTTGCTAGGTCAGGCTGTTTTTGTCACTTTTGCAGGTTTTTACCAATTTTTAAATAGTTATATCTCATTCGTTACTCAACCAAATGACCCGATCCAACTTGCTATTTTTAGAGTTCCGACTCCTATACAACTTTGATAGCTTATAGGAAAGCCCGATACAAGCTAGATGGCCCGAAAACGGCTGGAATTAGGCTATTTAGAGCCGAACTTATTACGAAAGCTGATGGGTTTTTCCTTTACAAATTTTTCGTCAAACATTAAACGATCGTAACTTTCTCATACAATGTCCGTTTTCAGTGATTCGACTTTCTATTTTTACGTTGTTGGATGGCCTAGGCATTTCACTATAGTCCCGACCCATACCTACTGCCTAAATGGGTCGTTTTCAGTCTCAAAGTCCCTACTAGGCCCATTTTCACCAATTTGCAATCTTTGTTTCTTCACATTTGTGTTGCCGTGTATATAGCAAAAAGAAGGAGAGGGATGGTATATTTCTTTTTGAGTTTTGTTGTTATGAGGAAAGCTAATAAAATGCTTCATTTCTTTGCTGTGAATTCTGTCGTGTACAATGAAGAGAGAGCAGGATGTTTCGGGAGCTTTTAAATTGTTAATCATAAGGAGTTATTTACATAAGTAATTTAATAGTTAAGGTTGAAATAAACTTTTGTGGTCACAAGAATATGTTAATACCAAAGGAGGGAAGGGGAGTTTGTGAACCTGGTTGAGGCGTGGGAAAGCAGGGAAAAGGGACAAGTGAGTATGGTTTTTCCAAGGTTTACTAGATACATGTGTACTATCCCTAACACTCTAGATTAGTGTAGTGAAGCTAGGTACTACTCAAGTCCCCTTTTTAATATTGAAAATGATAAAATGTGATTACAGATAGTTTGCATAAAATTCGAAAAATCATTAAAACCAAATCCAAAGCTTCTAGTTAAAGTAGCTTTGGAGGTCACAATATAACGCAAGATAAAATGAGGAATTGGTGTTTACTTTACAGCCAAAAGGTCGGTCAAGCATGAAGAAGAGAAAGAATTTGCATGTGACTAAATTTACTTGGTTCAATGCTAGGATAGTTATGGAAACATGGACTTTCAAAGCTTGAAAACAAATGTTGGTGTTACCCATTATAGGTGGCCGGCTGTACATGCCTAGAAAGGGCTAATTATTTGAATTTTGAATGTATATAAAGTGTTATAGTGTATAAATGAGTATAGTGGGGGTATTGGGTATGTTGTGCAAAGCATGCAAACGCCAAAATGCAAAACGTAGGCGTTTTACGTAAAAAAAATCGTAAATAAAACATAGAAAGTTATAAATTATATGCGTAATAATTACATAACACTTAGTTAACGTAAATTAATATTTGTTAAATTTCGGTTTAATTTCATTGTTGATTATCAGTTTACGTGATTTAATTTAACTGTTGAAATTAAATGACAACGCGTAAAGGTCTAAAATAATGAATAGAGAGTTTATTGTCGTAAAATGACGTGAAAATGTGAATTGTTACATTTCTCCTATGAGTATCGAGTTAACAAAATTCTTAATTAGCTTTGTGATTTTTCAAAAAGTTAGACGAAATTAACCTGGTTCATGATAAACGATGGCTGATAGATTTTTTACGGATGAAGCATGAATTTATTAGGTTCCGAGAGGCCAGGACTTTCTTATGATGTATGGGGTCTCACTCGACGCATGTTTGGGTCAAAACTACTAGAAGTAGTTGTCAAATTTGGTTAATATAGCGAACTAGAAGGTACCATGTACCCAAAAATAAAAACCTTTGATCAACTGTTGACCCGTTTGACCCACATTGACCCATTTTTTATAAATTATTGCGTTGATATATATATACCAATCTTTTACTATGTGATTAGTTTCTTGAATTTATAGTGGCTACTTTTATAAATGGTTTAATAGAAAAAAAAGGCATCAAAATTTGATTTACCTAATTGTTAATTACCTGATGATGGACACGGGTCACCATTTAGTTGACCCACAAATGGGTTAATCCGTAAAAAATACAGTTGAATGAGAACATCGTGTATTCAAATATTTTTAAATGAAAACACAAAGCTATATAGTATTATACAGCTTCACCTAATCTTCTCTGTGTTCTAAACTAAAAAAACTACTACTCCACTATACAACCAAAATCTGAGAAAGAAGACAACTTCTTGTCCCTAAACAATGAAACGTGTAATTGGTTGCTGAGATGGACAAAAGCTTCTTCACAGCATAGAATGGTAAGTCCACCCATTAATGGTTGAACCCAAATTCATCTTCTGATCTACGTAACAAATCTTGGAACAAGGGTTGATCCAAGTAAGATAAAGGAACAACGAACCGTTTCTTTTAAACTTCTCCAACGTACACCGCCAAATATCCATTCGGAATGTCTCGTTGGTTCATGTTGTTCAGTTTAATTAGTTGTTTTGCATTGGAAACTATTGACTGCAAACGAAAGACACCCATATTTATGGAGGGAAAAGAAGATTGTTTTCTAGAGAAGAAAGTGATACTAGTAGTTTACAAGATTGGAAGGTGTAGTTGGATGAAGATCTCAAGTGGTAGACTCGTATTTATAGTGTATACTTGTGGATAGCTGTTGTGATTTATTAAATCTGGTAACCAATTTAGCCACGAGTGCGCAGCGGATGGATCTAGTTATGGCAAGTAGGTTAACACATATTAAATAAAAAAAGCGTACCTTTTAAGATTATTCTTGAATACAATAAGCGTCTAAAACAAACGCCTCTACGGTTGCTCACACAAGCACGTCAAACAAGTATGTAAGAATTTGCTAGTCTTATCTTCACGAAAAAGCACCAAGTGTAATATCAAAACCAAACGCACGCCTTGCGTTCTCTTTTGAAGTCAAACCAATATAACAAACCCTAATTAGGGTTTATATCAATCAAACCCTAATCCATCACTTTTGAGGAATCACCAATTAACCACCACGCGTACCTTGAATTAGTCAAGCAAGAGATCAAGTAAAAGTGGAAAATCAAAACCCTAAAAGGGTGTTTGGTTGAATTTTGTTATGGGGAGATATCCGAAATTCCCTTAGGGAATTCGGTTAGGGTTTTTAGGAGAGGGGAGAGAGCACCAAAAACTTAGGTGATTAGAGAATGAATGAAATTGAAGAATGAGGGATATAGGATGTGTTTATATAGGCACCCCAATACCCTAAATCTTGTAGGAAAAGATTAGTATAATTACTATAATAATTAAAACAAATCTTTCTCCTTCCCTTTTTTCCTCTCTATAGCTGGCCACAAACGCCCCTTGTAGAACCTTCATGGAGTTCGGCCAAACAAAGGGATCCATAAGGTTCGGGTTTTGTCCGGTTTAGTCCCTTGGTTCTATATTTAGAATATTTTATATAATTAATTAAACAAGTAATTAATTAAATAACTATTTAAATATAAATCGTGAAGAAAACCATACTCTTCGTATTTAACGTGTGTGCCCCCAATAGGCTCATGTATTTCTAACGTATAACTTGCGGAACCGACTACCAAATTCCAACAGCTCCCACTTGGGAGGCGGAGTAGCAGGCTTGCAGATATACTGATAATTGGCAATGTCTAGCAAACACACACAATTACCTTTAGATTAGAAATACTTGAGATAAAAGTTTCAAGAACAATCTCAGCTTTCAATGGTTATGTATTATCTTGCTATATAATCATCCCTTTGTTCAGATACCGTTAAACCATGGATATGGATCCTAACTCATTCCATATAGTTTAACATTTTAGTTTCTCGTTATAGAAATAATTCAGATAGACCAAATGTAATCAAGAATCATCTTGGATTACCCTTTGGGAACGGCCATTCATTTATCTGATTAAATCTGGAGAAGGGCCCAATGGTATCATTCTGCACATATAATGTGGAGGAACAAATCCTTTATTGACTACAAGTGTTGTGGATGCTGCTTCACATACACTCTGAAAAATAGCTTTTATAACTACCATATCACAGGACAGCGTTTAACTATAATTACAAAAAGTGATATACACGCATACAGAACTTGTTTGTATCTCAAGTCTAAGAATAATTATTTAACCATTTTTGACATTTACTCATGACAAGGATCCAAAAGTAAATTTTGAAAGTTAGGGTATCCAATATGCATCCCTTGTGAATACATATGAGTTTGGCGGGAACAATCCATATATTCAAAGAATAGCCTTACATAACAATATTCTCATATTGTTAACCAACAATGGACATATTTAGAATGATAAATCATTCATGGATTAAATATGCAAAAATAGAATAACAATAATTATATAATTGAAAAACAAATTCCAAGCATCTTTATTCATCAAATAAATATTGTCTTACAATTCCAAATTATCCAAATACTAATTATACACAGATTTACATGAGACTACTAGCGGGTATCAAACCAATTTTCCTAGTCAATTCGGAATGCTTAGGAAATGCTAAAGCCATTATGAAAGGGTCAGCTAGATTGTCATATGTGTCAACTTTTTCTATCCTCACATCACCCAAATCAATGGTTTCTCGAAGATAGTGAACTTTTGCGCAAAAATTTCATGCACCTTTAGTGACTTCATGATCATTTGCTATTGCTATGGCTCTAGTATTGTCACAATACATTGTTATGGGTTCTTTAATTGTAGGAACAACATTAAGCCTAGAAATGAATTTGCGAATCCATACAGCCTCTTTTGATGCGTCAAATGCAACGACATATTCAGCATCTGTAGATGAAGTTGCAGAAATACTCTGCTTTATGCTTTTCTAATCAATAGCACCTACATTCAAAACGAACACATATCCAGTCTAAGACTTCAAGTCATCAGCATCCGTCAGATATCCAGCATCAGTGTAGCAAGAAACCCTGAGCTCTCGTTTCATATCACCTCCATAAACCAGAAACATATCCTTAGTATTCCGAAGATACTTAAGAATATTCTTAACAATAGTCCAGTGAAGTTCACCAGGATTCTGTTAAAATCGGCTTGTTATGTTTTAAGCGAACGCAACATCAAGACGAGTACATCTTACAGCATACATGATTGAACCAACAGCCGAAGCGTATGGAACATTGCTCATGCGCTGCTTTTCAGCTGGTGTCGAGGCACCATCTGACTTACTCAATTTTAGCTTTTCTTGCATTGGGATAGTTCCACATTTGGAATTCTCCATGTAATATCTTTTTAATATTTTCTCAATGTAAGCACTTTGACATAAACCAATTAACCGTTTAGATCTATCTCAGTAGATCTTGATTCCAAGAATATATGCAGCTTCACCTAAATCTTTCACGGCAAAACATTTTCCAAGATAGGATTTTACATCTTGTAACATTGGAATATTGTTTCCCATGATTAATATGTCGTCGACATATAAGATTAGGAAAGTGACATAACTCCCACTAGCTTTCTGATATACACATGGCTCATCACGATTTTAAGTGAAACCAAATTTCTTGATTTCATCGTCAAATCGCTTATTCCATTGCCTAGATGCTTGTTTAAGGCCATAAATGGAACGCTTGAGCTTGCATACATGGTTAGGATATTTTGGATTAACAAAACCTTTAGGTTGCGTCATATAGACTTCTTCGGAAAGATGTCCATTGAGGAAAGCAGTTTTGACATCCATTTGTCAAATCTCGTAGTCATAGAACGCAGCTATGGCAATAAGAATCCTTATAGCTCTTATGTCTACAACAGGAGAAAATGTTTCTTCATAATCAACCCCGTAGGTTTGAGTGAAGCCCTTTGCTACGAGACGAGACTTAAAGGTGTGTACTGCACCATCCATGTCGGTCCTCTTCTTGAAGAGCCATTTATGACCAACAGTTTTAGCATAGGAGGAAGTTCTACGAGCTCCCAAACGTCATTGTCTTTCATGGATATTCATAGCAGCTAACCATTTTTCGGATTCAAGATCCAATAATGCAGCTTTATAGTTGGTGGGTTCACCGAGATCCCCCAACTTGTGTTCCTTAGCATCGATGTACAAACACAATCGATCTCTGGGACGGCGTGTCCTAGTGGACCTACGAATGGGATTTATATCACTTTGAGGTTCATCAATTTCTTGATCATCCTCTTCATGATTTAAGCTAGTGTCTAAAGAAGGATTTGTATCTTCTTCTTGAATAATTTCAAGATCTTCTAGACTCCCACGTACTTCTTGATCTATAAGATTACTCTTAAAGAACTCAACATTCCGGGAAACAAACACTTTGTTCTCGGATGGGTTGTAGAAAGAATATCCCTTCATTTCCTTTGGGTATCCTATGAAGATACACTTAAAAGATTTGGGTTCCAGTTTGTTAGGTTTGGTAAGTGTATCATGCTTAACAAGTGCCTCACAACCCCATACTTTTAAGTAAGACAGCTTAGGGGCTTGCCCATGCCATATTTCATATGGTGTCTTATCAACCTTCTTAGTTGGAACCATGTTGAGAATGCGTGCAGCAGAATCTAGGCATAATTCGATAAGGATCTTTGGAAGGATAGTTTGAATCATCATGGAGCGACCATGTCTAGCAGTGTTTATTTATCCTCTCTGACATCCGTTTTGGTTGAGGCGTGTAGGGAGAGTGCGATGGGCCAATATTTCAATGCCTTTTTAGATGATCCATAAATACTCTTGACTCATATATTCACCTCCACGATCAGATTGCAGTGATTTTATGGTCTTTCTGAGTTGGTTTTCTACTTCCTTTTGAAACACTTTAAATGTATCAAACACTTCATGTTTATGTTTCAGCAAGTAAACATAACCATATCGACTAAAGTCATCAGTAAAGTGTCGGAAGTGTTAGCTCCTTGGTCTTGACACAATTCTAAAATAGGCCACATACTCGGTGTGTATTTGCTCATGTAGATCTTTAGCCCTTTCCACTTGATGTGAATAGGGTTTTCTTGCCATCTTTAGCCCTTTGTGAGGCTCGATCGGAGATTGAATGATGATGATGGAAAGCAACAGCACCAATCATGAAAGTCTTCTCGATCAAAGGGAATCCTGGGAGCAAAAATAAAAAGCCACAAAGCACCAAAGAAAACAAGACACCCCCAAACTTATTCATTACTAATACTAACATAAACTTATTCATTACTAATATTATAATTAAAAACACGAGTTACCTCCCGAGAGGCGCTTGTTTTGTTTGAGTCTCTAGCTTGACTCTATGGTTACTTAATTCTACTTTCAAGGTCACATCCATCACTTAATATTAAGTGTGGATGAAAATAGCGATACATCACCACCTTAGGTGAGTATGCCACGTGACGGGGTAATGGCATATGGAGAAATCTATCAAAAGGTCTCTCCATCACCCACGTCATATCACCCGACCGTGTCAGGGAGAAAAAGGATCAAATCTTTCCACTTCCTTTAAGCAAATTTGCTTAAAATCAGGAAGTCGTAGGACTAGTAGTGAGGACTCTTTAGGTAACAATGCTGGAGAGAGATCGGAAATTATATCTTCATTGAGCAATTGTTCCAAATATAGAATGTCACCCTCTGAATCGTAATCCCCATCATCAATTTTCATTGAAATTGAATCGTCTAGGCCGATCTCGGCGGAGATCTCCTCCAAAATAAAGTCACTAGTCTCAACAGATCTAGACATCATATCTAAATTACCTAAAGGTTTTTCAAACATCCTTGGGATTGGGACATGGTCATCGGCTAGAAAACTTCAAGAATTTCTACATCTTTAAGAGGGTTAAAGTCAATTTTCCTATCCCCCATTGAGAGGGTGTCTATTTGCTCTCCAAAAGGTAAGTCTATATCTATGTTTTATCTCCCAAAACATCAATGCAAAGCAAGGGTGGTGAATCAACGGGCACACTACACTCTAAATCATTGCAAACCGATGTCACCTCAGACTCCCTTGGGATTGGGACAAGATCATCAACACTAGACTTTATGAATTCGGTATTTTCCCTTGCGAGAGTAGTGCTAATAACCTCATCCCCCATTAAGAGGGCGTCTAAAGGTTCCATGGTAGCTAGGCAAGGTAAAGGTGGTGTGTATGCAAGTGGCGGAGGTGTGACGTGAGCAGTACTTTGTTGTCTTAAAAATTGCTCCTCGTCAAATATCACCTCCGTATCATCGTTACTCCCCGTTCATCAAAGCTAATAGGAGGTTCATAAATTTGATATCTTTCACGAATCAACTCCATAATTTCATTCATTTGTAATTTCACATCGTCAATTTTTTTTCCTAAGATCTAAATCCTGAGGGGGCGAATGATCAATATGGTACTGTGGAGATTGGTCAAAATATGGTAAGTCATAATTGTTACAAGGATTAGGCTCATAGACAAGCTAATTCCTAGTTTGACAATCAGAACTATAGTGGGGACCTCCACAGACCCCACAACAGTAAAACTGTTTTAGCGGACTCAAAGAATAATATGGAGGTTGGTCATAACCAAAATTTTGATTGTAACAAGGACCCTGCTCATAGACAAGCGTGTTCCCTGTTTGACAATCAAAACCGTGGTGAGGCCTACCTCCACAATACTCACACGAGTATGTCTCTATCCATCTCGTGTTGCGGGGGCTGGGTTAAAAAGTCAGATGTTTCATTGTAAAAGTAAGGATTTTGGTCATAGACAGGGCCGGATTTGGGCATGTGCAGAGTGTTCGACGGCACATGGTCTCCAAATTTATAGGGGCCCCATGATTCTAACCAACGGTGCTCACTAAGTTCCATTTGTTAGCATAAAACTTATCAGAATGTGTTAAAAACTAATATGTTTTGATTTAGACAATGCATATGAATAAAAGAGATTGATTTAAGTGAGTTTTATTTTTTTTAAAACAGAGGAGAGTGACCTGATGAAAGGGGTGAGGAAGATGATATATTTGTGATATTTTCAATGTACACCTTATAGTTTCTAGTTTTCTCACTTTTGTCTTACTTTTTTAGTTTTCTTCAAGCTAGTGCTTAAGGTTTTGCGAAATGACACTATCTACCTGATTTTTAATCTTCACCACAACGTTTATCATCGAAAGAGTGTCTAATAAGTGATTCATATTATTTATGTGAGATCAGTTGCCTTTAATTTTTACATCACTTATACTTGACTAAAAGAACTTTTGCATCAAACATATGCATAAAGTTACGTATTTGAGGTGTATTGTTATTTTTGCACAGGGCCTCCAAAAACCACGGGTCGGCCCTGGGTCTTTTAATGTTATTAATACCTATTTTCCACAAAACACATAGCATGTCACAATGAATATGTTTTAGGCGTGTAGAAATAAAGACCGGTTTAATGTCATCTTACAATATTTATTAGTCCGTACACCAATTGTTTAGGCATGTAAACATGTAAACTAGTAAACAAATAAACATGTAGGGACATAATAAACAAGATAACATTAAATAAAGTAAGTAACAAGTAATGGTCCGAGTTCTCTACGAGTCTTCCCCAATTGGAGAACCATAAGACCCTCACTAGGTTTTTATCAAGTGCCTAGATCGCCCAATTCATCACAAATTAATGTGATTGAATAGGTCTTATAGCCGGAATTTAGGAAACAAATCAAACTACAATTTAAAAGATCTAGTTTTCATAAAAAATAAAAAAAATTAGTTTCCAAAAATAAAATATTTATAAGATCTTTTAAATAATTAGGAATATTTTGAAAATCCTAAATCAATAAATTAATAGAAGAAACAAATATAGCTAAATTAACAATTAATTACATTCCTCTTTTAATTCTCTATTAACTTTTAATAATTATCTTGCAAGATCTAGCAATTTTCTTTATTAATTTATGGTAAAGATTTGCATATCTTTACCATATTTACAATAAGTCAATAATAAAGAAAATAATCGCAGCATAATAATAAAAATCAAATCTAGGCGTGTAACAAGGCGTAAAATTCTATTTTTAAGCGTGTAACCCTAGATGCCAAAACGAGTTGACTCGTGATGCCACTGTTGAGATTTATTAAACTAGCTAACCAATTCAGCCACGAGTGCGCATCAGATGGATCTAGTTATGGCAAGTAGGTTAACACATATTAAATAAGGAAAGCGTACCTTTTGCGATTATTCTTGAATACAATAAGCGTCTAAAATAAACGCCTCTACGGTTGCTCACACAAATACGTCAATCAAGTATGTAAGAATTTTCTAGTCTTACCCTCACGAATAAGCACCAAGTGTAATACCAAAACAAAACAGACGCCTTGTGTTTCTTTTTGAAGTCGAACCAAACAACCTTTAATAAAAGGTTTAAACCCTAATTTGTCACCTTTGAGGAATCACCAAACAACCTCTACACGTATCTTGAATTTTTCAAGCAAGGAGTTCAAGCAAAACTAGAAAAACCCTAAAACCGCAGTTTAAGTTTGCGGTTTAGGGTTAAATCACAAGAACCCTAAATCTTGTGATTTAGGGGAGGCGATTTAAAACCGAAAAACCCTTTAAAGGGTTCGGCGATTTAGGGTTTAGGAGGAGAGGGAGAGAATTAATTTCTTGAGTGGTTTTTGGAGAGGATTGGATGAAGAATGAAGGATATGGGGTGTATTTATATAGGCACCCCAACAACCTAAATCTTGGTCAACAAGTTAAGTTTAATTCTATAATTAATCAAAACTTCACCTCCTTCCTTTTTCTTTTCTCCCAACCGAACAAACACCCTCCTCTAGTCCCTTTGTGGGTTTCGGCCAAACAAGGGAATTCACAAGGTTCGGATTTTGTCCAGTTTAGTCCCTTGGTTCTATATTTAGAATATGTTATATAATTAATTAAACAAGTAATTAATTAAATAACTATTTAAATATAAATCGTGAAGTAACCATACTCTTTGTGTATTAACGTGTGTGCCCCCAATAGTCTAACGTATAACTTGCGAAACCGACTACCAAATTCTAACAGAAAGAAAAAAGAAAGACACGACAGTGTGATGACTCAACAACACTTAAAGATTGAATATCTTCTTTTTGTTCTTCACTTGCTAGAAAGTGGAAATGATTGGATGATAAGACGTATTTCATTACGAAATTCACTTGAGTTTTGACAACATAGGCATAAATGCTTATGAGTGTGAGACGCATTTTATTATGAAATTCACTTGACTTTTGACAACATAGGCACAAATGCTTATGAGTGTCGCGATATGAGGATGTGACGCATTTCATTACGAAATTCACTTGACTTTTGACAACATAGGCACACATGCTTATGAGTGTCAGGATATTAGGATGAGACGCATTTCATTACGAAATTCACTTGACTTTTGACAACATAGGCACACATGCTTATGAGTGCCAGGATATGAGGATGAGACGCATTTCATTATGAAATTCAATTAACTTTCGACAACATAGGGATACATGCTTATGAGTGTCGAGAAATGAAAATGAGACACATTTCATTGTGAAATTCACTTGTGGGGAATGGTTACATGGTGAATCTTCTTGTGAAGATGACTAGGTGGATGACTCGAGATTGGTAGTGGTAAGGATGACTCGATTTTACATTGTTGGTTTCTAGTGAATAAGAATCACATATGTGAGTTATTGAGAGTATTTGGTTAAAGGATATATGTGAACATGTGTGTTTTCCCTTCCCTTTTAATTCGTGCTCATCCGGACATAAATTATGGAATAAAAAGAATAAATGAAGAAAAATAAAGACGGAAGCGATGAGCTTGACAATGTCATGACGGATGACGGTTAGCATACGATGAACTTCATCCATGAAGTTATGTAGCTCTTCTCGAGTATTGCGAATGTTCATAGAACAATCACACGATGAGGTTCAGAGGCTTGTCTTAAAAGGGTGGCGCGAAAAATGTGGACAGGAAACCATATTAACCATTCTATTACAATAATAGAGGCGTGATTAAGGTTTTTGTGAAATGAATTAGACATGAACAATGAGTGACATTTTAATTTGGCCATTTCTCAGTATTAAAATGCTTAAATTTGGATGAAATGATTAAGTTGTATAGATTTAATCGGAAGGTATTTATAGTAACAATGCAATATTAAAAGAGAATGACACGTTTATGAGATTTGTTTTATCATTCCTAGACCTAGACTTAATAATTAAAAAGGTTCACGTTTGAGTGGTTTGGTGAGGATGCCGACAATGTTGTCTTCCGACGAAATTTTTTCGATGAAGATATTTCCTTTTGGACATTATCGCGAAGGAAATTATGACGAATTTTGATGAGTTTTCTATTCTAAGATCGATGGATAATGTTCAATCCTCATTGTTTATGAGGTGAGCATGACGATAAACCATCATGACATTCCTAAGGGGATGGAAAGGACTAACGGAAGTGAAAGTACTTAGTCTTAAGATGTATATATTAAGGAGGCTACGAATCACTTATGTAGAAACTCATAAGACCTTTGTCATACGAAGGTTGATGTAAGATTTTAGCTTTAGGAAGAGCATTTTAACATATGTTGTTAAAAGGCTTGAATATGAATTTTTGGATATGACCTTTAACGTTTGCGATCGCAAGTTAAAGATACTTGAATATTTCGGATGAAATATTTAAGTTGTCAAACCTACTAGGAGGTGTGTTAGTTATGTATATTATACTTTGCCTTGACGAAAGAGTGGATTATTTGAATAGGGCGAGATGATGATTAAAGAATGTTGTGGGTGAAGACTTAGGAGATATAAGCCTTTTTACGACTGTTTTGATTATTAGATTTTGACGCGGCGCGAAGAAAATATTTAGTGTGTGAGGAAAAAATTATACCTAGATGCATAAGCATATAGATATATGCAATATAGTAAAAAAAAAAATAATTTACTAAGCATGCATTGATTACAATAATCTAGAGATTTAATGTGTATGAATCTATGGCATTTAAACGTTATTTGTAAGATATTAATTGTTCATAATTTAAGTGTAGGTGTACTATTAACGCGTAAGTCTTGTAAAATGACGTCATACAAAACATGATAATTTTAAATGTATGTCAATGTAAAACATGTTAGCATTTGCATTTTAGGAGCATGTGTTATTTAGATAGGACCGTAAGATTTATTTTATATAAATTGACTTAAAAAAAGACAAATGCCTTTATAGTGGACATGCATTAATAATCCTAAGCAATTAAACGTTGAGCCATCAAGGATCATGAAGACATATAATTGCGTTTCTTATGAACAAGTAATCATCTGAAACATTAAAGCAAAACATTGTGATGTGCATTGTGTCTAGATTGATCAAGGAGAGCTATTTTACGTGCTTTGTGTGTACTCCTAATGAGATACCAAAGTCTATCTATGTAGGCTTTTCATTAGGCATATTTAGGAGAGCACATTTTAATCAAATTAGAGAATGAATATGAGGCTATCACTAGTGGTGCTTAATTCAGGCTAAACACGACCATTTTTACAGGTTATACACCGAACCCAACTTCACTCTTAGAAGCAATTCAACCATTAGGTCAATTAAATTTCTTGTGCAATAGATTCTCTAGTAGTCATTCTATGTTAGAGGGGGGGGGGGGGGGGGGTGGGGGACAGAATAGAACTTACTTATATTTGCCTAATTAAGTGTAGCAAAGATCACAAATTTTTTTTATCTTTTACATAGAGGCTGACTTGGGACTCAAACTAACATACTTTAATTTTGGTTCACATAATCCTAATCAAGATGTATGGAATTATAAGATAAGCGTAAACAAGATGTTTTAATATTTTGTTCAAGATCAATAGGTTATTTGGTTTTGATTACATGTTGCTTGATTTAATTGATGTCTTATATTTAGTCATCTTACATGTGTAGTTGCCACATGTGATATTTAACGTGTTTGGTTTTTCAAAAGCGAAGAGATGTGCTTATATGTGACAATGACAAATATGTTATATTGAGAGTGTTTTAAGAATTCTCCATTTTATGTCATGTGAAATGAATCTCATCAATATTATTTATCTTCATTGAGTTTGTGATTATTTAATGATAAGTAATTGAAAAGAGACATATATTTTTTTAAACAAATATGCTTTTCTAAAATTATTATTCTTATCAATGTTGTATATCATAATTGAATAAGTATTTGAATAAATATATTTTTACTTGTTTATGCATTGACACATATTTTGATAGGTTATTTTTCAATTCTATAAAATTTATTTTTCAAATTTATATGGTTTTTTATGGGGTTGGTTTATTTTCTTGTAACACAACCATTTATGATACGAGGAAAATAAAATGCATAAGATATATATTATCCTTTATCAATCGTTTAATACGATAAGTCCAAAAAATCTTTAAACATAATGTTTCCCAAACATCATGTTATCTTAGGTGAATAAACAAGAATATTATTTTTATTTGAGAATCTAGTTAAAAGTGAATTTTAGCTATAAGTCGTTCTTTTATGTTGTATGAGCAAAGTTTACATATATTGTTAGTTTGCTCGTGTTTGGTTTTTCGGAAATGACACATTTATCAATTGCATTGCAATGTAAATTGCTTGAATATTTCGGATGAAACATCCAAGTCGTCAATCCTACTTCATTGTGTATTTTATGCATGTATTAAACATATTAGTATAATATTTAGAACACAACCATTGGACAAGTAGACTCAATATAGCATCATTAACACAAGTGTGAGTTATGATCCGATGCATATTCTTTTCATCTTGAAAAGGAAGAATATATTTTCATATCAATCTAGTGTGATTGAGTATGTAGATCCAAGATAATATCTTTTGTTATATATTGATATAGTCTTGAAGCTAAACAAATAAGAATCCAATTTCATGTCCATGCTCAAAAACTTGTCAATTAGATTCGATAAATATATCACAATAATTTGAATTTTGAATCGATATATACTCGAAGATCTTTTCCTTGGACGCTTTTGGAACATCATAAAAGAAAAATAAATAAACATTTTAATAGTGTGTTCAATTAATCCTAAGATTATTCGTTAGAGTGAGGTTAATGAATGATGAAAAGTTAACTTATTGCTTCATGATTGTCATATATTTTGTTTATGTGAAAGACTATTTATTATTACATACAATGTGCACACTTTCGACAATTCATAAGTATATATCATAAAAAATCATAAATCGCATGCGTCTGTAATGGATATATGATCAGTCTCACTAAAAATTTTATGTGTTACTGTTGGATCGATTCAAAACACACTTAGAGTTCGAAAATTATTTCATGTCCATACTCAAAAACTTTTCAATTAGATTCGATAAATATATCAATCATAATTTGAATAATGAATCGATATATAATCGAGATCTTTCTTGACCCTCACAAACACTCATTTAAAAGAAAATAAATAAATATTTTAATAGTGTGTTCCATTAATCCTAAGACTAGTATTAAGTGTGAGGACATTTAAAATGATGACCTAAGTGAGTTATTATGTTTAATAAGGTTTACAAGATGTTGATGTAACATTTGCAAACAAAGAGATCTTTTTCTATATGCAATGCAAGAACAATTTCGCAATCTTAATGCAAGAAATCTAGCATAAGTTCTAGTTAGGCATAATCCGGAAAACTAGCTACAAACGAATAGTGTACATGGCACATGTGCTTAGATATTCAATTAGCTCAATTGCAAATAGCAACGATCATTTAATAATTTCAATTAACAAAATTAAGACACAAAGAAGTGCACATAATCATATAGCATAACACATAAAAGTACTTGTCGTCGTTTTGTGTATTAGATACAACAATGTATACTTGGCTCGGTTTTGTTTGAAAACGAATTAGTTTCCTCCCCATTTCAAAAATTAACCAATTTTAATATTTTTGAAAAGTTAATTACATCATTTTTCAAAGATATACCCACTATAAATGCCCGACTCAAAGGAAAAAGTAAAATACAAGTTTTACGTCAAAACGACATACAAATTTTTGACCAATATGTAGTATTTTGCATTTTTTACTTACTTAAGTTTGGAATAAATACTTGAAAGTATATTTATATGAAAGTAGACTCAATTATCTTCGAAATGGCGGGTGGCACGACTTCTACGGACTTATGGTTGATTTTATATGAATTTTCAAAGTTTCCAAAAAACTGTCGAATCAGGCAGGTGGTCCCCTTAAATATAAGGGGGCCGGCTAGGAAATAAGGGTACCGTCCATACACTTTAAGGGGGCCGGCCATCTGACACTCAAATTTTCCATTTTTTTTACAAAATTGTTTACAGACTTTGCAGAAAGGTGTACAACTTTCTGAACTTGATACCGAACATATAACACTTATTTTAAGCATTATTTTTACCTTGAGCTAGTATAATTAGTGTATTTAACAACAAAACTAATACAAGTTAAGCAGCAAAACACTTTTCCTATTTAATCCTCCTTCATGGGTAATTTGATACATGAATCGTACTCAATTTTTAAAACCATTTGTTTTGAAAATTAGAGCGACGTGGCTCCTGATACCAATTGTAGAAATCATAGAGGAGGGTGACTACATTTCCATTTAAAAATTTAAAATGTTTCATATCAAATTGCTGATCAAGTTAGACGCAATGTAAAAAGTGTGTATACAACATTTATATTCACTATAGCATAATCATAATATTAACTTATATCTATGGCATAATTATCATCCAAACAATATAAGCAACCATTCGCACACATATATATATGATGCAATTATAAATGTAAAGCAATATCATAAATAAAAATGTAAGGTGAAAGGTAAAAGGAAATGCAAACCGGACACGATGATTTATAGTGGTTCAGTCATGAAGCACCTCTTTGCCCTACTCCACTCCCCGAATACCTAACTCGAGACTTACTTCACTAGTCAACAACCTCCCTTTAGGCAGAGAAAATCGTACACGACTTAGCTTACACCAATTTCCGACACTAAGCGAAATGTCGAGTTCTAATCCTAGCTAGAATCAATCTATCACAACACAACACACCACTTCACAACAATTCACAACTTAGCTTCACCACATGACTTGTTCTTCAATCCACAACTTTACTTCAACTTCACGACTTCTCTACCCTTCACAACTTTTCTATGCTTCACAACTTCACTTCACTTCAACTAGACACTACTTGATCACACCAATCTAAAACTACTTACTAAGATCACCACGATCTAACAACTATACACATCATGATCACCACGATCTAACTATTATACAAGTTTAAAATATATGGACTCAATCTATACATTGTGAATGTAAGACATATCATGAATGCACTAACTAAACTACATAACTTCGTATCTTAATGATAACGAGAGTTCTTCTCTTGCACTTCGAGGAATAAGCTTGAATCACTTGGAAACAAATGCTTAAGATTAAATGATCAAATGATTAAAAAGAGAGTATAAACTGATTTAGAACATAAAGAAAGTGTGTGCAAAAGGTTAGAAAATCAGTGGGAAATAGTCCAGTATTTATAGGCAAGCTGAGACAAAGAAACACGTGGCCGGTCCTCTTAATTAGGGTGCCGGTCCCCTTAAAATTAAGGGGGCCACCCAAGCCTGACGCTCTTTTTTTTCTTTTCTGGGGGAGGTATTTTCTAGAACATTTCTAGCCATTTTTGGGTAGAAAATTTGAATTTAAAATCTTTATTTGAATAAAACATTTCTTTTAAATCTAAAAATATTTTTATAAAGATATACAAATGTTTGTGACATTTTTATAAAGAAGTGTAAGGTTAAAAAAATCCTTTGATCATAAAATAAATTAAGCATTTATTTATTCATACCTTAAATTATTTACGTCAGGTGCAAACTTCGTTGAAGCAGACTTGAGACGTCGAGAGATGTTATCGTATGAATGCATTGATGATTTGTGATCACGAGTAACTTAAGCACTTTACGTTATGTGTTACACGTTACATGTTTGTCATCACAAAAACATAAAGAGAATGTATAGATTAAATATCGTAATATTTCTACCAACAAGATTGAAAATTGATTTAGGAAAATCAGTCGGTGTGTTAAGATGCAAAGGGTTTTTATAACACACCAACAGTTTTATCTTTTTCAAAATTCATCCGTCAATTCATAAGCTTGACCGAATCGATATCCAGTATCACAAGTTCGATCCGTGTAGGATCTCACAAGTCGCCTACCGCAGAGCTTGTTTGATGTTGGCTCTGGAAGGATTTCTATCGTCATTGTGAGTACTTTAGTATCACTCTAATGTTCTGGCAATATCACAAGGATAATGCATAGGACTCTTGATATATTTCTTGTTTTCATAATGTTGGAATTAGCAAGAATATTTTGGATAAGTGTCCTAATGAGATTTATGGATGATCTCTTTTATGGCTCTAGACTCGATAGTGCACTTTGGTTTTAGTAATCAGAGGCTGGAGCAGACTGCTACCTTTTCAATACTACTAACTCGGAGTGAGAAATTTGATAGAAATGTGTTTAATCTCCGTGAGAAATGAAACAAGAGTCTTTTGAGAGACCTTGAGTGGCTGGGAAGGGTTGTGCATTGCATCACTGGGTCCATGATGACTATCTTCATTACCAGACAACAGCTTAGTGTTTCTGATAGCATATGTATTGACCAGTTTTTTCCTAAGTGTAAGGAGGGCTTCTTTCTTTTCACCCTTTATCTTAACATTTCTTTTTAATTCTTCAACCCCTTCAATGCTTACCAAGACTTCATCACTTACACTTTGTTGGGTTTCTTCTAGTGTCAGCTATGTCTTACTCCGTATTATTCCCTTTTCTTACTTTACTCTATTTTTCATCATACCTAAGGACTTCTATTCTATCTAATGGAATATCCCTGGGTAGATCCCTCCGGTTCTGGCTGGATCATGGGAACGAATACCTAATCTTAACCACCTTATAACTCCAATTAATTACAAACATGGTCGGTCTTTTAGTATTGTTCTCAGTCTTAAAACCATTTGATATTCCCCCCTTAACATGTGCATCGATATTCGAAAATGTTTATCACATGAAGGGTGAAGCTTTCACTTGAGTCCTTAAAATCCCATCTTCAGCCATATATTTTAATCATATTTTCTCCCCTTATCAAAAATGTTAGATCTCTTGATATTTTGGATATCAAGTGATTTAAATATTAATGCTTTCAGGAAAAAAATGTTCTAATTATTAACAAGCCGCATTAGAAACATTTTAATGCTCCCCCTCAATTTATGAGGGTATTACACACACACACACACACACGCACACACACACACACACACACACACACACACACATATATATATATATATATATATATATATATATATAGTGTTGATTACATTAATTTGAAAAAATTTGAATTTATTGAAAAATTCTAGAAAATTCGTACTCAACACTATTTATATTGCCTACTATTATAGTTCTAATACTACATATTCACAATATTCACAAGATAAGATTTTAAGATTGGACCTGACGATTATGTGGTGCGTGTCATTAGTTTGTAGTCCATCTCAAGTTCCCGTGCACCAACCAATCTCTTAAGATTCCGAATGATCCTTCTTTCACTCATTTGCTTATTAATCAGCTCAACCATAAGTTTTGACATTTTCCTGTCAATAGCCATCCATTTTCTCCTTGGCATCTCCTTATTGTATTCTAGACGAAAATCGCGTACTCTATGATGAAGCTCATCCTGAACTTTCTTAAGCGTCCCGTCGGAGAACTTGTATAGCTCATCAGTCGGAAAGGTCTGTTGAGGTGGAGTGATGTTGAGTTTCTTCTGGTAACTCTCTACACCAAGCTGTAAATCCTCAACACGTTTCTTGATGACGAGACTTCTTGTGAACATACAAAAAGCCACAATAAAGTCACCAATATTGCTGTTAGTGAGGTGGAATAGCTTGTGTTGAACAGCAAGAAGCATCATGTCTTTAATGTCATTCAGGTGTAGATCCACGAAGTCACCTTCTTTAAACTTGTAGAGCTGACGGTCAGCTCTTTTCACCACAATCTCTTCTAGATGACCATATCCGTGTAGTTTCTTGACACTAACACTCTTCACCTCAAGAATTTTGTGAGTAGAGTACACATTATGCTTGGAGAACTTGTTCAGTTGAGATATGTGCCATAGCTTACGCCTTTTACCCCAATGTTTGATCCCTTTCAATGCATCTTTGTCATACCCTATTTTGGTAGGACTCTAAAGCGTAGGAACCATGTCTTCAATCCCTTCAATCTCATACCGAGCTGCTTTGGTCTTTGTGATCGGCGTAGTATATGTTCTTTCTGGATCAGAAAATTTCAAATACTCCAGGTCATTGTTGAAGAAGTAATCAGTAGGAACGGTTAGATGGCCTGGGTGACCTTGTAGGGGAAGTGGTTTGGACAGGTCAAAAGGGTAGCGATCTCCTTCCGGATTATTCCAATCAAGCTTGTCGGTTAATGCATTGAAACACTCTTGGAATTGGTACACCAATTCAATGCTGCTAGAACACATACCTTTTAACAGATTATAGGTAGGTCCTAACAATATATCTTGAGTAAGATTATCAATTTTGAGTCGATTTAATACATATTTGGAGAAGTCAATCGGAGTGGCCATGAGGTCGTCGAATGTGAGAGGATACTTTGTAGCAGAGACCATTTGTTTGAACCAAGGCAGTTCAGGTTGATCAAGTATAACCTGACGCTTTTTCCATTCCGGATTAGGAGTAGGAGGCCTTGGAGGTTGCATGAACCATTTTGGATTTGGAGTCTTGGCTGTCTTGGGTTCAGAAGCATCTTGTGGTTAATCATCATCATGAACCACATCATCACCCGCATCATCCAAAACCACCTCAGCAACAGGTTCTTCAACTGGTTCCTTTGCTAAAGCAGACTTACCAGTTTTAGAGCCTTTAGATGGAGCTTTACCTTTAGGGGTTTCCTTGGCGGTGGATGGCTTTTTGGAAGACTCTGACTCCTTGGTTCTTCTCCTCTTTGTCTTCTTACCCTGGTTTGGTCCAGCTGGAGGGTCTTCATCATCATCATCTTCATCATCATCGTGCTTTCTCTTATGGTCTTGAACTGTGTCATCAACTCCCTTATCCATTGTATTTTCGTCCTCTATTAGTGCTTCCATGAGAACATGGTACAATCGATGATTAGCAGGATTTCTATTGAAAGACTTGTTAGCATGCATGGTCTGGTAGAGAGCGCTTTTCTGATCATACTCTTTGAGAGCTTCCTTCTCTATAGACTTGAATAGTAAATTTTCAAATCTTTGCTTCTCTGAGCTTCGTTCCTTTTTTTCTTAAGAGAATGTCTCTGATAGGGTTTTCTCAGATTCTTAGATTCTAGATCAATTGTTGTGTTGTTTCTTGGATACCACTTAGGATTTGTTGCATAGAAATTATTTCTGAATATGGTTGATGTGTGTTTCTTTAGTTCTCCTTGCTCGCCGCTCCTCTACGCATCATCACCCAACTTTGCGCTTGCACAAACGACCCAACTCACCGCCTACAACCAAATGGCTACTTGTCACTTGAGGCCAGCAACAGAGCACCTTCGCTCGCTAGAGAGATGTCCATAATTTTTCTTAAGCTCGTCAGACTAACATCTCTCTTCCCACAACTTTAGCTCATACTTCTATAGAACTAAACCAGCAGAAAGTTGCATCGGATCAGAAATAGCAACTGGTGATTAGACTCAACCTTGTGAGCATCGGTTTGATCTTGTGTGTATAGGATCGAGTGTTGTTGTTTGTTGAGGTACAAATGGTGTGGTGGAGACAAATAGGGGAGGTATAGTTATTACAGTAGCTATTGAAGAAGAATTCTATATACTGAGGAGTGAGTATACTGAAAAAAATGCTCAGGAAAATTCTCATATATGTACCTAACAGCCATAGATAGAGACTGGATGTATGTGGAACTTATAACTGATCTAACTTCCATAGTGGGTTGATCTCTGCTATTTGTTGTATCCTTAATCAAGTACTAACTAAAGAAGAATCAAAGAAGTTTAGAAAATTGATCACCAAAACCAGAAGATACAAATAAGTAGAGCTTGTTAGAGGGAGTTTGGTCTTTTGGCATCTCCTTACTTTGAAGTTTTTCAGATCTAGGCCTTTGCTCAATACTGTAACCTCTTCATCACCTTTATCATAATTTTCAACTTCAGCATTTAACATCTCTTTATCCTCATCTTTACGCACACGGATCTTATACTTATAGATATCATCTTCATCAGATTTAGTTTCACCATCTTCATCATTAACAACACCTTCTTTGTCATCCTTCTCTTTGTCATTAAGTTTGTCTTCTTCTGAGTATTCACTTTCTTGTTCTGATCCCCACTCAAGAATAACATTTTCTTTAGTTATATCGTTTTCCTCATCGGGAACCCCTGGTTTAGTACCAGTTCCTTTACTTGAGGTAGCAGAGACGATTGTGGACTCATTGGGAACCCCTGGTATAGTATCAGTTCCTTCATTTGAGCCTCAAGTACCTCATTGTCTCTTGCTTGTCTTTTTGCTTTCTTTAAGAGCTTGCATGATGTCTGCAGCCTCTTGTTCTTCTGGAGTAAGAGATGGAACACCCTTGAGCTTTTTGGGAGGATTAGAAGTTACTTTGCTTAATTTTATTCTTTTAGTAGGCTCGAGGACAGATTCTGTCACAATCCTTGCATGAGTAGCATGGACTTGTCTTGTTGCTTCTGCTTCTGCTTCTTCAGCTTTAGTTTTGCTGATAGACTTGCCTAACTCCTAAGCAGTGTTAGGATCATCAGAAATAATGTTGTCATCAGCAGACAGTGTGACTTTCTTCTTGACTCTTCTTTTACTAGAAGTCTTTCACTTAACTGTTCAGGTTCAGGTATAGACTCTCCAGATATATCAATAGTTTCCTGAGAGTCATCAGTAGTCTTCTTTCTTTGTGAACCTTTGCCTCTGCTCTTTTTAGGGGGAATCTGACCAGTGGAATACTTGATGAACATCTGATAGGATTCATATTGTTTGATTGCTTCTGTCAGCATAGTCTTAGGAATGGGAAGTCCATATTTCTGATAATCTTCACCTATTCTGACAAGCTTTAATCTACATACAATACCATCATCTTTGATTGTATGATAGTGTTGAAACTTAATGTTTGAAAGAGAGTTGTGTTATTTGAGGATGTGATTGATGATGACCTTGGTGAATCGGGGAAATGGCATATTTTCTCGTCTTGATCTCTTCTCCTTCCTGTGATCAATCTGGTAAGCAAAATCTTCCCAAATCAACTCAAGATAGTCGACATTCTCTCAGTAGAACATGCCCCCATAGTATGTCAATTCTGGATTTATGTAGTTTGTCATTGCTTGTTGTCTTTCTAGAGAGACATTTGTTGATTATTGCTGCCAGAGTTCTCTATGGTTGGTACATATGATCCGCAAACATGTTGTTGTGCTTATACAGTGGACCTTTGTATCTAAGCTTAATGAGAAAAGCAAGTGTAGTATCATCATCTGGTACATCAATGAAGTTTGCACCTTCCACTCTTGGATAGATATCAAGAATCGTCCTAAAGACATCAGCATTGACCACACACTTCTTGTTGGCTAAGATGAATTCATAAGAATCTGTGCCTTGAACCTTCTTGATAGAATACCGTAACTGTTGCATAAAGATTTTTGGGACATCTGCAGAGATAGTGAAAGCCTTGAAGCACGAGGAGTTCTTGATAGGATCAATGACCACTTGAAATGTCTCTTCCTTCTGTGGCACTTTGGTTTCCAGTCTAACATTGGTAGAGCTAATCTTAACTCTCTTAGTAAATGGAACCTATTTTTCATCACGAGCAGCAACTTGTTGTGTTTCTTGAGGATTCATGATTCTGCTTAAGAAATAACCAATACACTTTATATACACAACATATATATTTTACTGATTAGCTTGGTTATCCTTGATGATATGATTGATCTATTATTAGGTTTCATGAAAACGTGAAAGGATTACTACACTCTATGAACAGGTCAACTAAGGTCATTAGTCAAAGTCAACTTAAAAAAAATCAACAAGACATTTCCAAGGGAGCTTAAGACATACATTTAATCAGAGAGCAAGTAATAAACATTCAAGCATAACACATTATGAAATTATAAGAAAGAATTACACAAATTTTAAAAAATTTAGGCAGAGTTTCCTTTTATATTTTGTCATGTTTTGCTTGAAATATGTCATGTCATGTTTCGCTTAACCCGTCTTACATGTTTCACTTGAACAATTGAAAACATGTTTCGCTCAGAATAAGTGAAGACATGTTTCGCTCAGAATAAGTAGAACATCTTTCGCTTGAAAACATGTTTTGCTTCGTTCAGACCAAACATGTTTCGCTTCATTTAAGCCTAACATATTTCACTTCATTCAACCTAACATGTTTCGCTTCATTCGAAAATACTTATCTTAGGTTTTACCAATTAAAAACCACTAAGAATTTCTAACAATCATCACATATCAATCAATAACCTCACAGAAACAATAATCACATGATTTAAACAACATTTTAAGCATGCTTATTAATCTTCGAACACACATAGGAGAGAAACTCATGGAAAACATGATAAGAACCATTTATAGGACATATAATAAGCACTAAAGGGTCTATATCAGTTTAGAAACACATTTCACACCCTATGAGCAAACTTATTGCCATGGATACTCATAAAAGGCTACCTTAACACAAACTTACATCTAATCTACCACAGACTCATGTTTCGCTTTAATCATTACACAAAAATCAAAATATCTTACGTATACGATTAAGATACCGAAAACTGTTTCAAATGCATCTTAATCGCACCCTAACGCACAAAACCCCTCAACTAATTAGCAAAAACTACAACTTTTAAATTATGAACCCTAATCCGTTTTAAATTGATTACGAGTGATAAAAGGAGTTTTAATCTAATTCGTTTTACCAACGCGATGAGAAATGTATTAGGAACGAGTAGATGTGTACCTTTTTCCTTAAAAACAAGATTTGATTTTCACGTTTAAATGGAGCAAAATGTGTATGAGAGAGTTTGGGGTGTTTGGATTTAAGAATAGGAATGTGTGAGTGAGCGAAATGTGTAA
This sequence comes from Tanacetum coccineum, assembly GCA_026074375.1. Classification (NCBI taxonomy): domain Eukaryota; kingdom Viridiplantae; phylum Streptophyta; class Magnoliopsida; order Asterales; family Asteraceae; genus Tanacetum; species Tanacetum coccineum. The sequence goes on along the minus strand of BQNB010010792.1, from coordinate 41,363 downwards.
AAAACACATTATAACCGGCTAAGTTTTGAAACTTGGAAAAAATGGTCCTTGTGTTTTATATCTTCTTCTATTTCCATATTAAACTTATTCCTAAGTCTAACCTAGTTATAGAAATGACACATTAAGTCCCTAAAGTTGCAAACTTAGATTTTAAGTCCTATATTTTGCCTTTTAGTCCCTAAAAGTTAAAACCAATAACATCTTAAGTCCTTTTTGGGTTAAAAGTGATATTAACTCCCCTTTTAAAAGATAATTCGTTATTGTTAAAAACCTTTTTCCATTTATTCCGAGATGACATTATGAGAGATCATTTTTGAAAGAATCTGACTATTTCTTCCCTTTAAATAATGCCCCATTTTCTATTTAAAGAGTTATAGACAATGTTTGAGCGATAAAAAATTCATTGAAAATCTTTTCAGATGAGAAACTGATATTCTTTAAAGACAACACCAATAAAAACAAGATTTCTCTCATTTTTCATAAATAAATGCACTGACACGTACACCTATTTGATTAGGAAGCACGTGTTGTGTTGCAAAGTAAACACAAGCCTGTGAATGAATATGAAGTAATTCATTGCCAAGAAAAATTAATTTCCTGTTGTAAGGTCAAGTTTTCTTTTTGATGAAATACTTGCCTTTAAAATGAAGACCAGGTTTCTATCTGAAATAATAGCAAGCCAATTGACATGTTTTGAAAACTATTTGAACTTCTGATCGAACTTCATTTACAGCCTCGTATTATTATTAAATGACATTTCCAAGGCCGTAAATGTTATCGATTTTCAGAAGACATATCATGAACACCATATTTTTATATTTTTTAATTTTTTTAATTTTGTATTTTCTTATTATGGTTTTATATTTTTTTTATTTTCTTTTTGAAAAGTTTATATAAAATGAAAAATCTTTTTGAGTTTTTTTGATTTTCTTATATACATATGATACATAGGATATGTGAAGAGTGTACCACCATTACTCTTCCTCATCGTCTGCCAGCTTTTTCAGAGTCTCTGGGGACATGCTTTGCATTTCAAGCTTTTTGATGAGAAATTCCAGTTGTTCTCGTGCTAAAGGCTTGGTGAAGATGTATGCCAGTTGATACTCTATTTTAACAGAATACAGCTCAACCTCCTCGTTCTCCACTTGCTTCTTGATAAAGTAATGTCTAATGTCTATAAGCTTGGATCAGGAGTATTGGATGTTGTTGCAACATAAAGCAATGGCACTTTTATTATCGCAATACAGAGGTATCTTGTTGAACACAAGGCCATAGTTAGTTAATTGTGATCGCATCCAAAGTATTTGAGCACAACATCCTGACAAGGCAATGTATTCAGCTTCTGTACTGGATATGGTGGTGCACTTCTATTTCTTTGACGACCAACTCACCAATCTATCACCTAAGAACTGCATACTTCCAGACATACTTTTTCTGGTATCTTGGCAACCCGCATGGTCAGCATCTGCAAAAGCTGTTAGAGCAATGCAAGAATCCTTTGGATACCACAGACCTATATTAATGGTTCCTCGTAGGTATCGAAAGATTCGCTTAACCGCATGTAAGTGCTTTTCGGAAGGCTTTGCCTGATACCGGGCACACATGTACACAACAAATACAAGATCAGGTCTACTGGCTGTGAGATACATAAGGGTGCCAATCATTCCACAATAACGTGTGGGATCAACGGCTTTCCCTTGTGGATCTTCATCCAGTTTGGATTTCTCCACCGTTGGAGTATCCGCTGGTTCACAGGTTTCCATACCATACTTTTTAATTGATTCTAGAGCATATTTGGATTGATTTGAAAAGATGCCTCTGGGACTCTGAGAAATCTGTAGTTCTAAGAAAAATGATAGTTTGTCCATCATCGACATCTAGAATTTTGAACACATTATTTTTGAAAATGTGTCACAAAGATCAGGTTTAGTGGAAGCAAAGATAATATCATCAACATAAATTTGTACCAATAATATGCCTTACCTTCACGTCTAACGAACAATGTTGGATCGATGGTGCCTTTGGTGAACTTCTGGGAGAGTAGAAACGATGAGAGCAAATCGTACCAAGCACGTGGAGCTTGTTTTAACCCATAAAGAGCCTTCTTTAGCTTATACACATGATTGGGATTCTTTGGATCTACAAACCCGTCCGGTTGACTAACGTAGACCTCCTCACGCAGCATGTCATTCAAAAATACGGTCTTCACATCTATTTGGTAGACGACCATGTTCATATGAGCAACGAATGAAATAAAGATACGGATGGCTCGAGTCGTGCAACTAGAGCAAAAGATTCCTCAAAGTCTATGCCTTCTTCCTGACGATATCCCCTTGCTACCAAACGAGCCTTATTTTTCAATACACCTCCCAGTTCGTCTAGTTTCACCTTGTAGATCCACTTCAAGGTAATAATCATAACACGATCCGGGTGAGGTACCAGCTCCCAAACTTCAAGAAGTTCAAACTCGTTAAGTTCTTCTTGCATGGATTTAATCCAACAGGATTTCGTCAATGCTTCTTTATAACTCTTGGATTCAATGGAAGAAAGGAAAGCATCAAAATAGCAAAATAGGCTTCATCATATAGTTGATGTCGAGTGGAAACCGGTCTAGAAGGATCGCCAATCACATTATCAATCGGATGATCTTTGGTCCATTTTTTGATGTGTTCAGGTGGTTGATTGATTGAGTGCACATTGTTTGGAATAACAACTTGAGTAAAGGATTCTTCCGAACTAGGTTCTAGAAATGGAAAGTCAATATTAGGATTATTATCCATGTGTGAAACTTCAAGATCATGGTTAGCTTCTTCAACACTGAGAGGAATAACTGGGGGTGGTGTTTCTTGAGTTGTTTGAGAGGTACTTAAAGATGGTGCATCTTGATTAATTGTAGTTGAGGAAGGTGTATTGGTTGAAATAGCAGGTTCTGGTGCAATGACTGCCTGAACTTAAGGATCAACACATGGTGAAGGATTAAGGTACTCATCAAACATTGGCTGAAACAATATTTCCTAATCGTTCTTAGTTGGTGGGACATACGGAGTTGAAGAAGGAATGTTTGGCACGAGTCCTGAATTGATTTTTCTATGAGTTAAAAGTTTAGGCCTGGGTCCTGAACTAAATTATTCAGAAGCCATTGCTGACATCTCATCAAAATCAACATGAATAGTTTCAATGATTAAATGGGTCCTTTTGTTGTAGATTCGGAATGCTTTCTTTGTAGGAGCGTAACCAATAAAGATTCTAATATTAGCTTTTGGTTTCAACTTACCAAGGTCTTCACTGTCATTAGTGGGATAACAGAGAGCACCAACGACATGAAGATAAGGTAAGTCACGTTTTAAATCATGAAGAAGTTCATACGATGTTTTGTTATGACGTTTTCGGATTAATGATCGGTTTTGTGTACAGCAAGTTGTCACGACTGCCTTTACCGAAAGAAATAACGAAGCCTTTGAAAAGATCAAAATGGTTCGAGCAGCTTCTACTAAAGTATGTTTTGTCTTTCGACAACACCATTCTGTTGTGGAGTACGAGCCGCGGACGTTTGATGTGAGATTCTGACTTCTTCATAGTAAGCTTTGAGTGTTTGATTGACAAATTCAGTGCCATTATCAGTCCTGATGTTACAAACAGTTGCATTTAGATGAACTTGAATCATCTTGAGAAATTTAATTACGAACTCTAAAACTTCATCCTTTGATCGTAGAAATTTCACCCATGTAAACCGAGTATAATCATTAATGATAACCAGTATATGTCACACCCCCAAATGGGGCCTGGACGAAATACGTGTTCGGGGGCATGACATCATAATATATATCACTCAAGATCAAAGGAATGACCACTAATGGATGTTTTGAAAATCATAACTCGTTGTATTTATAGAAAATGGACAAGTCTTGTAAGATTTGAAATGAAATTTAAAACGTTGCGGAAGCATAATTAATTTTTCAAAAGACAATGAGTATGAATGATAATAAAGTCTTGAAAGATGATATCATATTGCATGTAGAATCCACATAGCACATCAAAGAAGTCCAAAGCTAAGCACCTAAAAAACATGCTTAAAACGTCAACATAAAGTTGGTGAATTCATAGGTTTAAGTAAAGCATTTACGAGAATCAAAAACATTTAGTAAATATTGCTTCACTTACAGTATTATGAAAAGTATTTAGCAATTTAAAAACGCGATCTTTACATCCATTTAATAGATGACCATGTTCATATGAGCAACAAATGCAATAAAGATATAGATGGCCTCGAGTCGTGCAACTAGAGCAAAAGATTCCTCACTAATTTGCTTAAGGTGAGTTTATAGCCCTGCTGTAATTTGTTTATCACTGGTTTACAAATCTTGGGGTGAGATAAATTGCTTGTTTTTACTTATGGACGCAAATACTTTACTTTCTTTTAAATGATTACGGATTAGCCTAAGTAACGATAATCCTTTATTCCTTGAATTATCATGAACTGTTAATTACTTTGTGTAAGCACGAGTGTTGTAAATAGATCTATTTGGAATTGACATCCTCGTTCGAGTAAGCAACGCTTACTAGTTTTGGAGGACCGAATTAATGGACGTATATCATGTCGGATTGCGGGTGTCTTACTTTGGACACTCCCTAGGGTACTTCAGTTGCATTAAATTGCATACATAACTTTGTCTAGTTTCGATGTCATGAGCTTAGCGTAATCGTAATTACTTTTGTGATATTATACGTGTTACATTTTTACACACTTTGCCTAGGAGGGTTGTAAAACTTCTGCATTGCAACCCACTGCATCAAGTTTTTGGCGCCGCTGCTGGGGAATAATGTAGGTTTCAGATTCTATCTAGCTTAGGTCTACTCACTAGATTCCTATCAAGTGAGATTTTTGTTTTTCTTTTAGTTAGCTTTCTTGTAGTCTATCTTTTCTTCGTTCCATTTGTTCGTAAAAAGTCTTTTGTTTAGTTTGTAAATAAAGTTGTCATTTAAAATGTATAGTTATAGTTACTCTTTTTTTTGGAACGGCAATTTGTGGCTACATGGCCCCTAGCCCAGAAGGCATAGCGAGCCCACACAACCAGGTTGGGTCCAGCCCAAAAGGCAATGGCACCATTCCCATTACACACGCGGGAGGAAACCCCTATCGCCTTAGACAAGACTCGAACATGAGACCTTGCCTAGGAGGGTAAAACCTCCATACCATTGGACCAAATGCCCGTTGGTTATATATATAGTTACTCTAATTTAGATTAATTAATATGGTTAGTTGAAACCTTGAAAAAAGGTTCCCCTTTTGAACCATCTAATGAGACCAAAGAACCTCCTTTGAGACCTTATCAACTTTGGAAGAAATCTCGCTATGAGGAGGCCTGGTATGTGCTAAATTACACATACCTTTTACCTAATAAAACGAGCCTAAAATGACCAAAATATATCAAAAATGCATTGTATTTGTGTGTTTTATGATTTATGATGTGCAGGTAATAGATATTCAGAAAAGGACAAAAACAAAGGCAAATCGAACAAAACCGAGCACGGGAATGGAAGGAGCACGAAATATTGAGTCCGACGGTGCTTTCATCTTTTATTGGGCCAACCCGACATCATTTATATGGGTCGGACCGACCCATATTTATCAAAGTCCAATTATTATACAAATCAAAACCCAGCCCATGTCTATGATTAATACTACTCAGCCCACATTTGAAAGTGAGGATTCGGCCATCTACGAATCAAGGCCCAAATGGATATTTTAAGTTTATAGTTGTTAATGCAACTTGCATTTGAAATGAAGTAGCAACACAAAGCATCACGTGCCCTCAAATAAAAGAAAAGAAACACACGTGACCTCCCACTATGGCATTTCACCAATGCAAATTCTAACACGTGGCCAGGCAAGATTGTATAATTTCATTTCATACCAAACTATGAGAAATGATCGAGCGGCTATTAATGTTGTACGAGGAAGGGGTATGAAGATGTATGGCTAGCGTTGATTTTACGCAAAACCAATGCCACATGGCCATTTATGATTGATGGATCTTGAATCCTAGGAGATGTACAAGGAACGATTGTGAGGGCTTTTATGGGTTTTTACTACGCATCTCTTATGACGGGAGTAATTTACTAGTCTACCCCCAACAACTCATGGCTATATATATTTCAACATGCATAATATATTGACAGTTAGTTTTTTTTGTAAGTAGTAGTAGTGTGTAGTTTACTCTCAATATATTAGCTTATTTGTAACGTTAATTTTTAGCTTATTGTAAAATATTTTGCTTATTAATGAAGTTGTTTAAGGTTTGTTTGGATATTACTTAAACTTTTCTCTTGTGCTTATTCTCATTTCTTGTTCTTTTCTTATATTCAAAAATTTTGAAATAGCTTATTACTTTTGCTTATTCTTGGGCTGAGCTTATTCGATGTTTAAACAAGGATGCGATGAGTTGTTAAACTCGGCTTATTTATAAGTCTAGACATCCTTTATTTCGAATAGCTTAAGCTTTATGTTTAAAAGGTTATTGTTTCGATTTGCTTATTTCATTTTGCTTATCTCCTCTTATAGCTCGATTCTATTCATAAAAAAAGGGGTGCAACGAGTCATCTGAACTCAGCTTATTTATAAGCTTGTGACACCACTCATATATCGAGAGCTTGTGTTCTAGTTACAAGTAGTAGAATAGTTTTTGGATTAAATGGTTTAGCTTATTTTTAAATAAGTTTGTGCTGGCTTGCTATTCTCATAGCTTAGTTTTAGAAGTCGGATAAGCTTTCTTTCAGCTTATTCGAGTTGAATCTAGCTTATAGAACTCAAACAAGCTTCGGCTTACTCATTTATTTTCTACTCTTGTTTTCTTTCTTCTTCTTAGCTCGATTCGTTTAATGAAAAGGTGGCCACGAGCTGAATCTAAACTCAGCTTATCTCGATAAGCTTTCGGACCACCTTATTTTTTAGAGCTAATTAATTAGCTTATTTTGTTTTCAAAACGAGTCTTAGTAGCTTATTAAATCTTTTCTTATCAATTTCATTAGCGTATTTGTTTTAAGTAGCTTATTTAGAAATGTAGCATATGTTTAAAAACATAACCAAAGCTTAGCTTATTCCTGAAATATAAATTGTCTAAATCCTATTTGTACTACTCGGAAATCAAAATATGTTCAAGAGCTTTTGCTAGTCTTGGCTAAAATTTGGATTTCTTAGTGAGGCCCAAATCAGTAGGATTATTGCATGTTACTGGGCCGGGTATGTTATCCGTTTGGATGGTACTAGGACAAACAGAATTAGGTGAATTGTAAAGTGTTACACAACTGTTTTGTTTGCCTAATTGTTTAATGTTTATTTTGATTCGTAACGAATTCGGTTCAACTCATGAGGCGTGGAGCTTAAGGGTCTAGTAAACTAACTTAATATTTTAAGTTTAAAGCTTTAAGCTCCTAAACTTATTTATTTTGATAGATTATTAGATCGGGTGGTTTTTCGTTCTTTTGCGGTTCTTCGACCCGGTTTCGCCTCTTTTCCTTTTTCAATATATTAGTGTAGATTTATTTAATTTAATATGTTTTTAGTTGCTTATTTGATTAATATGCTTAGTGAGTACCTTATTTTTATGCTTGTTAAGTAAATTAGTGTTTAGTGAATTAAGTGTGGAATTTAATAAGTTATGAGTTATTAATAATTTGCAAAAATTATTTAGTTTGGTGTTTTATTTAGTCAAACGGGCAAAAGCCGTAAGATTAGGTAGGCCTTAAATTAGCAACTAATTTCGTGTTAAAAAGTCGTTTTCAATATTAAGCCAACGTTTTGAGGATTCTTTAATAGACGGAAATTAGTTCATCATTAAGATCGAAAATTCACACTTAAGAATCTAAACACTTTTACTTGACAAGCATATTTTTCTTTATATACCTTTCATCTTATTAGCTTGCTTAGTTTAATCTAGTTTTTCAATTTAATTAGTTTTAAAACAAAAACAAAAATCTTTGATATTCGAGCATCAAACAAAATACTTACATGGATTTCAATTCATCTCTCGCCGTGGATACGACACTTAGAAGATAGACTATTACTTTTCCTAAAGTAATTTTCTTATCTAACGGGATATACTATATATTATTACGACACGCGTTTGACGTTTAATCAAAATGGCGCCGCTGCCGGGGAGAGGTGTATGATCTACACGTGGTGTTTGAAGTTAGTGCCTTGAAGATCCTTTCTTCGAAAAGTTTATTTTCGTACTTATTAATATAAAAATCCCAAAATATTTTTCTTCTTATTTTATTTTTATATTTCCTTTTCTTTTTATAAATATTAAAAAAAGTTACCAAAAATATTTTTATTTTTATTATTATTATCTTTAAATATATATATATATATATATATATATATATATATATATATAAAATAATAATAAAAAAATTAATAATAATAGTCTCTTTTATCCTCTTATATCGTTTAATTCTTATCTTCTTTATCCTCTTATCCGTTTAATTCTTCGACATGTCTTCGTATAACCATTTTGGTTGCTCGTGTTGTGGAGGTCCGTTTAATGGTGGAAACTGTCCTGGCTGTAGCAGTGTAGGATCCGGAAATGAGTTTGTCTATGACCCAAATCCTTATTCTTATAATGATACTTCCAACTTCTTCAACCAACCTCCACAGCACCAATACGAAACATACTCGTGTGAGTTGTGTGGAGATAGTCCTCACTATGAATTTGATTGTCAAACACGGACCCCGCTTGTCTATGAGCAGGACCCGAGTAACAATCAAAACTTTAGTAATGATCAATCTCCATATTATTCTACGAGTTTGCCACAACAGTTTGACTGTTGTGAAGTCTGTGGAGGCCCGCATTATAGTTCTGATTGTCAAGCAGGGAACACACCCATCTATGATCAGGGTCCTTGTTACAATCAAAATTTTAATGATGACCAACCTCCATTTTATTCTTCGTATCAACAACAGCAGTTCGACTGTTGTGAGGTCTGTGGAGGTCCCCATTATAGCTCTGATTGTCAAACCAGGAACCAGTTTGTCTATGAGCTTAATCCTGGTAACAATTATGACTTTCCTTGTTTTGACCAACCTCCACAGTACCATATTGACCAGTCACCCCCTCAGGATTTGATTTTTGATAGTCTTATGCATACATGCAGGGAAAATAACCGTATTTTGGAGGAGATGCTTATAACTCAAATGCCTAATTCCCTTGATGTTCTAAATGAACCTGAGGGGAGTGATGATTACACGGAGGTGACTTATGACAAGGAGAAATGTTTAAGTGATCATTATACTGCTCCTGTCACACCTCCTGCATACACACCATCCATACCGTTCTTAGCTACGATGGAGCCTACAGACACCCTCTTAATGGGGGATGAGGTTATTAGCACTATTCCTGCAAAGGAAACTGACGAATTCATAAAGTCTAGTGTTGATGATCTTGTCCCAATCCCAAGGGAGTCTGAGGAGACATCTAATAGTGTTTTAGAGTGTGATATGCCTGCTACTACACCTTTGCCCCCTACTAATAATGGGGAAGTAGATTTTGATATCAATTCACCTTTAGGAGAACAAGTAGTCGACTTCTTGATGAAGAACGTGGATGTAGTTGGCTTGCCTAGGCATTTGGTTAAGCAACTTTTTAATCATTTACTCAAAAATCCGAGTTTAACCAAAGGAATGTCTGATGAACCTTTAGGTGATGATTCAAAACCCGTATCTTATGATGTGACTTTCTCAAACCCTCTCTTCGACTTTAATGATGATTATACCTTATGTTATGATAATCCGCTTTTTGATGAGGAGTTTGAGGACATTAGTAGTCTGGACCCTTTTGAGTTGACTCCAGTTATTGATGAGCCTACTTTGCTAGTCACACTACCCTTACCGTGTACTGATGTTTTGGGAGATGCTATTGTAGATATCGCCTTACCTTTAGAAGAGCATTTAGACACCCTCTCAACGGGGGATAGGGAAATTGACTTCAATCCTAGTAGGGACATAGAAGAACTAGAATGTTTACTAGTCGATGACCCTGTCCCAGTCCCAAGAGTGTTTGATGAACCTTTAGGTAATTCTAATTCGATGTCTAGATCATCTGAGACTAGTGATCTTTTTGAGGAGCTCATCGCTGAGTTCGGCCTAGACGATTCAATTCCTACTAAAATTGATGATAGGTATTACGATTCAGAGGGTGACATTCTTTATTTTGAGCAATTGCTTAATGAAGATACATCTTCCGATGTATCTCAAGCATTGTTACCTACAGAGTCCTCCTCACTAGTTCCACCACTTCCCGATCCTAAGCAGATTTGCTTAAGGGAAGTGGAAAGATTTGATCAATTCTTCTCCCTGACACAGTCAGGTGGGAAGACGAGGGTGAGGGAGACCCCTTCTTTTAGTTCTCATCATATGCCATCACCCCGTCCTGCTGCATACTCACCTAAGGAGGTGATGTATTATTATTACCATCCTCACCTCACATCGGGTGATGGATTTGACCATAGACCTAAAATGAAATAACACTAGAGTCAAGCTAGAGACTCGAACAAAAACAAGCGCTTCGTAGGTGGCAACCCATGCTTATCCTAATATAATATTAATGGTAGTAATGAATAAGTGTTTTAACGTGAGGAGGTGTGCCTTTTCCATTCTCGTTTGCTTTTGTTTTTGTGATGATTGTCCAGGATTGCCCGGATTTTGAAGCCTCTCGTGCTCGCAGTTTTGTCCTTCGTTCACACGAGCTTCAAATCCTCAGCTTCATTTGGAAAATCCAATATCCTAATCTAATCGACTAACGTTTATCTTTAAGCATACTTAATAAACGGCTTAGGATTTACGTAGAGACCCTTCTAAAAACATTGAGGACAATGTTTAGTTTTAGTATGGGGGGGGTCTATCGATTTGATTGTGCCTGCAGCCGTTGTTTTCACGTAATCTCATTTTTACCAAAAATTTTGAAAAAATACCAAAAAAATGAAAAAATTTAAAATTTTTCAAAAAGAAAATAAGTGTTTTGTCACAATTTTGACTTTCCTGCTGGGTAGAATAAGAATAAATTTTGACTCGATTGAGCGTGTTGAGCTCTAGCTTGTTCCTTAACTTTTAGACTAAGCGTTAGCAGAACTTCGCGAAGAAACGAAAAAGATAGAGTTAAGTATAGTGGGTTGCTAAACAAGATTATTTGGAAATCTTAAGAGCTCATGAGTGTGTCATTTTGTGGCTTTTGTCCATAAGCTCCAATCCGGACTAATAATAAGTTTGCTATTTTTGGAATTAAACTTAAATCAACAATTTTTGAATTGTAGTCGATGTAATAATTTAGTTCTTAGTTCCAATTTATAACATAAAATTTTTCCAAAAAGAAGTCTTCTCTAAGTGTGAATATATATATATATATATATATATATATATATATATATATATATATATATATATATAATGAAAAAATATATATGATGAAAAATGGAAAAAAAGAATGATAAGTAATAATTATAAACTGTGGGCTGATAAAAGTTTGCTGCATCTTGCCGGCTCACAACCGATGTTACAGCCTTCTAAAGAAAGCCCAAAGTAAGAATAATAATCCGAGGCTGATAAAAGTTTGATGCATCTTGCCGGCTCACAACCGATGTTGCAGCCTTCTAAAAGGTTGAAGGTTACAATTGTATCATAGTTATGTTTAATATTAAGTTTGAATTAATAAATAAAAAGAAAATCTCTTTTTGTTAAATTTAAATATGCTTTTGAACTTGGACTATTTCATTTTAAGTTTTTAAATAAGCTATGTATATACGGGAAACCTAAGAGTTTTTGAAACCAAAGGTTTGTGAGTCCCGATACTAGTCTCTGTGGGGTGTCAAAAGCCTGGTCATATGATTCTTTAGTCCGAAGTCAGTCGCCTAAATGTTAATGGGAGTGATCGGTCCGCCCCGTCCATTCATTGTAGGCTGGCACAGCTCATCCATTGTACGTAAATCGGGAGCTGACATATGAAGATTAGGTCCCGGTGGATCATTATGATTTTGAGGAGGGGGTCATGCAGGAGGCGGTCCCTGAAAGTTGTTCGGATTTATGTTTACTTCTTCGAAATCGAGTAAACAAGATGGATCTCCAATATTTCTCCGACTATGTCGAATAACACTCTCGGGATCAAAGAAAGGAGAGATAAGATTAGAAGAATAAGAACGAGTGCTCATGCACTAATAAGAAATAAGAAAATAAAAGAAAAATATTTTTGGTTTTTTTTAATTAGATATATAAGAAAATAAGAAAGAAAAATATTTTTGGATTTTTTATAGGTATAGAAAAATAGAAAATATTTTTTTGGCTTTTTAATATTTATACGAAAATAAACTTTCAAGACGAAAGGATCTCCAAGGCACTAAATACAAACACCACGTGTAAATCGTACACCTCTCTCCGGCAACGGCGCTAAAAACTGATTTGGGTAATATATATATATATATATATATATATATATATATATATATATATATATATATATATATATATATATATATATATATATATAATACCAAATAGTAATAGTATAGAGAGTATCCCGTTCGATATAAAAATTGCTTGAAGACAAACAATATTTTATCTTCCGGATGTCGTGTCCCAGCGAGAGATGAATTTGAAATCCACGAAAGTATTTTGTTTGATGCTTGAATATCTAATATTTTTGTTTTTGGTTTTAAACTAAAAATTTAATAAAAATAAACTATAAAAAAACTAGATAGCAAATAGCAAGCAATTAAACGAAGAACGATATATAATAAAAGATATTCTTGCTAAGTGTATTGATTAGATATAACAACCCAAGAATTTTCATCAACCTATTTTACTATTATCACAATTATACGGGGAAATTTTTCGCTTTATTACATTACTTATATATCTCATTATGTCATAACTAAAGTAGACGAGCTCACACAACCTATCTATGACCATCCTATCTTCATATATGTTAAGCAAACATCATAACATGTCATGTCAATATCATCATATCCCTTTTACAAAGTACATTATTCCTATAATGTACCATTCACAACGTTATATCAAGAACTGGGCGTTTTTAAACGTTATTTAATTCCTCTTAAACCCTAATACTCCATTGAAAAAATATCTAAAGTGAATGCACAAGCTACTAAAGCATATGTACAAGAAATATAAGATCTCATTTGAAATATAAAATCCCTTAAACTCAAAGTACAAATCTCTAAAAGCTCAATGTACAAGTCATTAAACATGATCTCTAAAATAGCCGTTTTACCACCGTTTTTACTCTAATTTCTTCACCACCACTCCTGTGTAAGCTACTACACTCAATATACAATGTGTAAACCTTAATTATTCTATTCATAAGCTTTCATACACATTTTACACTCAAAACCCTAATTCAAAAGTCAGAAACCCTAACCCGAGCAAAATAGTAAATCATGACCCGTTTCTTGGTTTTTATCCATCATAACCCCAAACCAACACTTAAATAAGTTGAAATAACTTATTTTACAATCATATCAATATTATTCAATCATTATTCATCATTACTTCATCATTTCACTTCACTTGTACCTAAAACATATTCTAGAAACCCTAATTGCACCCTAAATGATCATTTGATCCGTTTACTCATTTTAAACCATTCTAATCCCAAATAACCAACCAAGAGTCATTGTAAACCCATAAAATGAGTTTACAAACCTTAATCCATCATTAACCATCCTTGCTTCAACAATGTACGAGAATTACAAAGCTAGAAAACCCTAAAAGCCTTATATGAACCCTAATTCCAAGTTACGGCTTATTCTTTCAATTTCAACCCATTTTAACTAAAACTAACTATCAAACTTCATTGATAATACTTTATTTAAGCTCTAGGATCTGTATTCCATCATTCCTAATCAAAAGTATGCAAAATATAAAACAAGAAAGTCAAGAAAACCCTAAACGAGCCCTAGTTGGACCTGTGACCCCATTTCTTCAATTCTAACCAGTTATAACCCAAAACAATTGCTAATATTTGCTAATTACTTTAATCCCAGACCTTAACAACCTATTTAATCTATATTCAATCATTAAAAACACAATGTACCTTGGAAAAACCCTTGAACAACACGTCGAGCTCCAAAACTGACCTGAACCCTTTCATACTCAATTTTGACCCATTTCAAACCATTCAAAGTAGTAAAATACCAATATAACCTCTTCTAGAAACGCCTCAATCCTTACCCAGCTGCGTTTAGACCATTCCTTGGTCAATATTGAGAGCACATGGTCTCAAAATATTCTTGTTTCTTCCATCCTTCCACATGGCATCAACTAAGGTATCCAACACCTCCATTCTATTTATAGAAACCTCCCCACCCATTTTTTCATAATCTAGACTTCCAAACATCATATACTAGTCAATAAACCAGTCCCATTTTTTAAAAAATCGGAACCATAAGCTATCTTAGCTTCCTTGGTCACCAAGATGAAATTTACCTATAAATAGGGACCTTATGTCTTCATTACAACTCGCACCCACCTTCATCTTTCTATAACCCATTAGGCAGCAATCCTTTGCTCCCTTATGATCCTAGGATCATTAAAGAAGTTCAATAAGCAAAGCCCTAAAGTATTGAAGCCTCGGAGTGAAGATACAAGGCGTACGAGTAGAAATACTACCCAAAACAACCCGTTTCACCAATTTTTTGCTCCTTGAAGCTCAAACCCAGGTTTTTAATGTTCTACTTCTGCTACTACACGCATAAAATGTTTCAATGATCCTAAATATACTCCCGTGTAAAGTTTCATAACTCAATTAATGCACATTTTTCCATATGATCCAAAACCGTACACCCGAAACCCTAATTTCGCGTTTTTCTTAAAACTAAATATTATAATGATTAAATATTGTTATAATCTATCCTAGCATGCTTAACTAATGTTAAAATAACCACTTTATTGATTAATGAATGAATTTGAACTTAAAACCCGCGCGTTTACGTTTTGAAACCCTAATTTGACCCGTTTTGCTTCCTAGCTTAACGAATCGTTATTCTAAACTTTCGTTGCGTTAAATCTTCATATTTTAGTTTATTATAACTTATAAATGTCTATTGAAATGTTAAAATAAGCTTGCATGGCAATTTGGACATGTTTTGTAATTATAATCCATGCAAGGGGTATATATCGTAACTTTCTAAAACTTATAACTAAAGGGGCTGAATATGTCATTTTATCAAAGTTATAAGTATAGGGATCTATTATGTCACTTTTCAAAGTCCAAGGTTTACTTGGTATATCTTTCAAAGTTGAAGGACCAAAGTCGTAAAAATGCAAACTCCAAGGATCTATTTGCAATTTGCTAGAACCCCAGGGTCTAAAATGTAACATTTTGAAAAAGTATAAAATCATGTTTAAAACCTTACAAGACATAACTTTAATTAACGCTTCTCGTGCTTAACATTTCCATATATTGATTAAAACACTTAAAACCGATTATATCATATCACAATACTAGGGAGCTTCATATTAAGGAGTTTCATCTTGGTATTACGTTCTGACTGAGTTGTTGGGTTTACGATTTAAAGTGCCCTAGCTCCTCAAATGTTTACTGAATGACTTCTGAATTATGATGGCCCGAACAGTGATACAATAATTCCAAACTCTTCAATCAAACTCATAACTCTTAAACCAAAGTTCTAAAGTACAATCTTCCTAAGACTTGACCTATTCTACTCAGGTTGTGTGACGTGGCTATTTACTATCATTTTACTATATCAACCTTCCCCGGTTAAGATTGTGATAAGGTCGTCAGCTTTCATTTCAGAATATTTATTACATCTACCTACCAGGTGAAGTTCATAACCTCGCCTTTACTTATTTACATGTTTTATAAACCCGCGAGGGGGATACATGCTTGTTACAAACTCTTTTACATACTCGTTTATCTTATAACAATGTGATTACTTTTCAAAGACTTAATGAGTTCATAACCTCACATTTCAATACTTTATAAACCTGTAATACCTGCTATAAACCATGAATGCAAGTGTTTTTCCAACTGTATGCTATCCAGATATATTATTGCCTAAGTAGCTTCCAGTGCCATTATTTCCATATCATGAATCATTAATTACTTGCATTGCGAGTGAACGCGAATATTGTGAATAGATCTATTGGGGGTGACGGCTCCCGTTTGTATACCCATGCTTGGGGTAGCCAAACGCACTATATTTGTCCTAATAGGTAACCTTGGCAAGTTATCTTTTCCACGGGGACATCTGTCCCTAACCAATATCACTACGGTGATTTCCCTGTTAATGTATTGATGTCATGAGCTTAGATGCAATAAATAATGTTCCCCATGATGATTGTCCCTGCAATACCAGTATTTCCACTATAACTTGTATTCAACTATTACATTTCAAACCTATGAATTTCACTCAACCTTTGTGTTGACCCTTTTTATGCATGTTTATCTCAGGTAATTGAGCAACTTATAGCATGGAGTGGCATGGACATGAAGATGGCTAAAACTTGTTATCATTCACATTTTATGTTTCTAGATTTTGGGACCTGCCTTTGTAAAACTCTGATTTGAAATGAATGATAACGTATCTTTTGAACAAACGTCTCTTTTGGGTCGTTTTCTATGATTATGATTGTTGTTTCCATGAAGTAATACCCCAGATTAGCTTCCGCTGCTATATGTAAAAATGGGGGTGTTACACACAGAAATCCTAACACACATACACCCTCACCCACCACACACACACACGATCTGAAGTAAGAAGATTAAAATGAAAATTATTTGAGGTTACATTTAAGTGATACCTTTTTATCTACTAACTTTATTAATTGACGATGTTGTTCGAGATGGGGTTTTTTTAATTTTGAAGTTTAAAATTGTTGATTCGTTGCATAAGGTTGTTGCATGTTGTAATCGTTCTTTTTTATTTCGTCGTTTAAAGTTTGAGTTGTTTTAGGGGTTTTGGTTGAAAAGATGATCGGAGCGACTGGTTATGGTTTGCATGTGGTAACGGTTGGTAAAAAGTGTAGTTACAGGTGTTAATGTTTGTGTTGGATTCTGATTTTTAGTGTCAGGTTGTTGCATATTGTATTTTTATAGGATTTAGTATGTATATTTTGGATGCGGTTATTGCGTGTTACAGTCTTTCATTTTTTTGGTTACTTGCTTATGTTTTTATAGAAGAGGTAGTTACACAAAAGCGTTTAATCGTTGTGTGGCTAGGATCGGTTGATAGGTGTGGTGATCTGAAACGGTGTGTTTTTTGTCGTGCCAAAACTGTATCGTTTAGTGTTGTTGTTGTAATGTTTAAGGTTGTATGTGTGTGCCCGAGAGTAATAAATTAGGTAGTTGTACAAAACTGTTTAATAATCGCACGGGTAGGGTGATTAGACCATTTGTTGGTCAATTGGTAGGTGTGGTATGAAACGACTAGTTCATGGTCTTGCCAAAATTGTGTCGCTTAGTGTTTTTGTTAGGCTGTTTAAACTTTTGTGTGTGTTCGAAAGTAATCAAATATGTTGTCGTTTTGTCGATGATGTAAGTTGTGTATAATTATAATTATTGTTAAGCATGTTTTGTTTGCATTTGGCAGGTTGGAAATGTGTTTTTGCATGTGTCGTTATGTCTTTAGAGCCGCCAAAGTTTTCATGCGTTTTAGAGTCTCGTACCTCATTGGGTGTGCATTTTTATGTCTGATTTCGTTTTTTCATATTGTTGTGATGTTGTTGCTTTGGGGATTTTGTGCACCGCGCATGACAAGGCTTTTGCCCAATGGAGTGCCGACAGTGCATGTATATATTACTCCTTTAACGTTAATGTTTTACGTTTTTTTGTCCCGGGACTGTATTGTTTAAGGGTTTTTTTGGGATCGTTGGAGGCATTGTTTGTGTCTGCAGTTAATAAAAATGCCTATTGTTTTGCGATGTTATAGTTCGTAGTGCCACTAGAAGTTTTGTTAGATGAAAAGTATGTCATTTGGGGTTTGCGGTGGAGTGTGTCGGCCTTTGTTTGTGTTTCAGAGTAATGAAATCACTGCTTGTTTCACTATGCTATGTTTTATATTTGCTTGATGTTTTACGATGATATGGTTTGTAGTGCTGCTGGAAATTTGGTTGCATGAAAACTATGTCGTTTGGGGTTTGTCTTGGACCGTGTCGTCCTTTGTTTGTGTTTGAATGTAATGAAATCATCTCCTGTTTCGCTATGCTATGTTTTATAGTTCAAGGTGTGAATAATTGTTTTCGTTTTTTTATAAAAGTGTTGTCTGTATATTGTTGTTTTGGCATGGTTATAGTAGTGTGGCGACGATGTTGGCTGTGTGTAATTACAAGTGATGTAAACTTTGATTTGTTGGGATGTGGCAATATTTGTTTTATGTATGGATTAATCTATTGGAATTTTATGGATGGTGCGCTACAATGTTTTCACATACCAGGATTTTGATAACACGCGTACATCTTCTGTCTTTAACGCTTTTGCTTTATATTATCAGTCGTTAATGTCAGGGAATACACTTTCTTTCAATATTTTACACAGTTGTTTGTAGAGTGATACTCACACCACAAAAAGTTATTTGCACACCACAATTATGCATATATAATGTTGTAACATATGCATTAGTGATGTGATATTGTGGTGTTCCCATCACTTTTTGTGGTGTGAGTATCACTTCCCTTTAATTTATGTGCTGTTTGTTTTGGGTTGATAATTTACTAGCGTGTCTACTCTTCAGTTTGTCATGAAAAAAAAATCCGTGTGACTATTGTTGGTCCAAATATTAATAGATTATTATATTTTGTATTTAGGTTCTCTGACATGATGTTACGATGACGAGGTAAGAAATCGATGCATGGTTTGTTGATAATGCTTGGAAGAGATTTTACGTTACAAGGTATGTTCGAAATGATGTCATGTCTTCAGTAGCCGATGGGGCAAGTTGATTCTTTTGCAATCCATGCAGCAACCAAATGCGAAGTGGGGAATGGAAAGCCAATTCCATATGACCCTTTTTTCGTTGCTCATATCATCACCTTTTTGTTTAAGGTAAATTGCTCTTCATTTGTTCGTACTTTTTAGAGTAAAAGTGACGGTGTTTAAATATACACGAGTCTGTAATCTTAAAACTAGGATATTTTGTAGTTGAAATAAAGGTAGACGGTGTACGCCTTGTTGTTGAGTTAGTAGCTCTCACATATTTGTTGTGTTTTTAACATTTTTATTCTCAGTTATTCGATCAATGTTTGTTTTTTTAGGTGGTGCAATGTCCTCGTAATGGTTATGGGCGGTGGGTAAAGAACGACTAGGTGTGGAAGGCGATAGGCTAACTAGTTTGGCTGAGTATGCTAGCGGTAGTATTTTATCGAAAGCATCAGCGACGGCTAAACAGTTTCCTTGAGGTATGGCATTTATTGTTTTCGGAGAATGTCTTGTTTCTCTTATGGCACTGTTGTTGGTAAAATTTGTAATTAAACAAGCACTGTTTTCTTTATGCATTTGTCGTCCTTATCTCGTAGGTTAGTTTATTAATGTTTTCACCTTAATATTGATAGCAATAGTTTAGACCGTGAAATGTTGTTTATAGGGGTATAATTTTATGTATGTTTCGTAGTCCATCTTCTTATAATTAATTTGTGTGATAATTTCTTGGTTGTGATGACTTGGTAACCCGGTTTCAAATGCGTTATGCGGATGTTACACTGTCTGAGCCAAGACTGTCCAATTTAAACCAAATTGTCATGCTAGCATTCGTGTAAGAAGGATGGGAGGAACGATATAATACTTTTTTTTCCCGTAATGCGCTTGAAGGAAATTGGTGCGAGGCAAAGGTGTTGTGAGGCTGTGGCACGGAGGAGCCGTTATTTGAGTTTCTTTGTGTTGAACAATTGCCTTTTACCATTGGAAAACCTTTGTATCAATTTCTTGCATCCTCCTTACTGCAATCTTAGTATGTCCATTTTATATCACATGCATGTTTTGTATACAAAGCGAACAATGTCTCACGTGGCTTATGTTAGTTATCGCGGGTGTTGCTACAGAAATGCGAGAAGGTCTTATAAACTTCCTTATCGCATGTTGTGGCAACTATAGAGTTTTCTTTAGCCGGGCGTTCTCTGGATATAACACGTTTGGGACTGTTATAAGCACATGTAAGTTCCGTTAAATATTATTCCAGCTTTATTATTTTGTGTATTATTGTCCTGGAGTTTTATAGAACACGTGCATGTCGTGATAATGTGTTAATGTGGTTCATGTTGGATGTAGGTGGTGGGTTGTTTCTATGTGTATCTTATCAAATGATTTAATTCTTTGCTTTTTAATGCATGTTGTTAGCAAGGATTGGTAGTAAAAATTGTTGTTGTAATGTATATGAAAAAAATAGTTTCAGTCAGTTTTAACCTTTTATTTTTTACCAGTTTTTGGTGTTTGCTGTCGCACGAACTGTCTCAATTTAATGGATCCAATTCTCAAGAAACGCTACATTTCTCACGAACATTGAACCGCTAGACCAAAGTGTGCCGGATCATGCCGGTAGCACAAGGTTTTTAGTCAAGAAATGACAGGCGATGAGGCGGATTTTGAAGGCGATTTGAAGAAAACAATGCTCCGAAATTACTAGAACAAAAATTACCCTTATTCTCTTCCATGGCGACAAAGCTTTTGGTTTTTTTTTATAATTTATTTACTTACAACGTTTATTAAACGATATATACGAACCTATTATCGACCAATTTAGACCAATTTATCTGTGTAGTATTAACTGATAAACCATGAGTTGTAGGATTCTTCATTTTGTGGTTAACCAGCTGATGTTCTGAACACGGATAAATTGCTCAGAAATAGCACATGAGCTTACATCTCTTTCCTTGCGAAAATATTGTGTATCCTGGTGACGTACTCTTAATATGAATGATGCGTTGTTATCTTTACGATTTCTTAAATCTGTTACTTAGAGCCTCAGGTGTAGTAACACCATAACACCATTTTTTGACTGCTACGTCAGCGCCACATCAGCATAACACCAACACCACTCCCCTAATCATAACACCAAATAACGCCACTCACCTCTTTATTTTCATAAAACCCCCTAAACAATTATGTTGCAATAACTTATTTTACAATCATATCAATCCTAATAAATCATTATTTCATCATTACTTCATCATCTTATTTCATTTGTACATAAAACGAATCCGAGAAACCCTAAATGTACCTAATTGTGCACTAAATGTAACTTTGACCCGTTTACTCATTTTCTGACCATCTCATTCTCAAGTAAGCAACCAAGAGTCATTGTAAACCCATAAAATGAGTTTACAAACCTTTATACATCATTAACCATCCTTGCTTCAACAATGTACGAGAATTACAAAGCTAGAAAACCCTAAAAGCCTTATATGAACCCTAATTCCAAGCTACGGCTTATTCTTTCAATTTCAACCCATTTTAACTTAAACCAACTATCAAATATCATTAATAATTCATATTACATTGCTCAAGATCAGTATTCTATCACCCTTGATCATTTACACACGAATTACAAGCTAGAAAAGTCAAAGAAACCCTAATTAAGTCCTAATATGACCCGCGGCTTAACTTTCTCATTTTCGACCCATTTTAAACCAAACCACTTGCTAATTTCTGATGATAAGCCTAAATACAAACCTTGAGATCATAATTCAATCATTCCTCAATCAATGCTCACGAAATATAAGCCAAAAACATGAGTTCGAACCATAAAACCCCAAAACCAACCCGCGACCCCCATTTTGCACAAATGACCCATTTTGAAGCCTTTATTTTGCAAATAACTATTGCAAAAGCACCCTTAAACATCACATGTAGCTGATAACATAAATATCTTACCTCCCTTGGCCTCCAAGATTGATAAAACCTCCTCTTTTGTCCAATGGCAGCCGCGGCAAAGCATGTGTCTTCATCACCATGCTCTAGCTTATTTCTAGCTCATACACCTCATCTCCTAGCTTCAACACATCAACATATAGCCCTCACACATGTCTTGATCAGAATACAAAGATTCCTTAGTCATTTATGCCCCATTAGACTATAATTAGGACTCCAAAACCTTCATTCAAACTCGCACCCACCTTCATCTTTATATAACCCAATAGGCAGCAATACTTTTCTCCCTTATGATCCTAGGATCATTAAAGAAGTTCAAGAAGTGAAGCCCTAAAGATTTGAAGCCCCGGAGTAAAGATACAAGGCGTACGAGTGGAAATACTACCCGAAACGACCCGTTTCCACCATTTTTGATCATTGAAGCTCAAACCCAGGTTTTGAATGTTCTACTTCTGCTACTACACCCTTATAATGTTCATATGATCCTAAATATACTCTTGTTAAAGTTTCATAACTCAATTCATGCTCATTTTCCGTTTGTTCCATAACGTCACCCGAATACCCTAATTTGCGTTTTCTTAAAATAAATGTTATGATGATTAAATATTGTTATTAATCTATCCCTAGCATACTTAAATAATGTTATAAATAACCACTTTATTGATTTAATTGAAAAAATTTGAACTTAAAACCCGCGCGTTTACGTTTTGAAACCCTAATATGACCCGTTTTGCTTCCTAGCTTAACGAATCGTTATTTTAAACTTGTGTTGCGTTAAAACTTCATATTTTAGTTTATTATAACTTATAAATGTCTATTGAAATGTTAAACTAAGCTTTCATGGCAATTTGGACATGTTTTGTAATTATAATCCATGCAAGGGGTATATATCGTAACTTTCGGAAACTTATAACTAAAAGGACTAAAAGTGTCATTTTATCAAAGTTATAACTCCAGGGATCTATTATGTCACTTTTCAAAGTCCAAGGTTTACTTGGTATATCTTTCAAAGTTGAAGGACCAAAGTCATAAAAATGCAAACTCCAAGGGCCTATTTGCAATTTTCCAAACCCCAGGGTCTAAAATGTAACATTTTGAAAAAGTATAAAATCATGTTTAAAACCTTACAAGACATAACTTTAATTAACGCTTCTCGTGCTTAACATTTCCAAATATTGATTAAAACGCTTAAAACCGATTATATCATATCACAATACTAGGGAGCTTCATATTAAGGAGTTTCATCTTGGTATTACGTTCTGACTGAGTTGTTGGGTTTACGATTTAAAGTGCCCTAGCTCCTCAAACGTTTACTGAATGACTTCTGAATTATGGACATAACTTTAATTAATGCTTCTCGTGCTTAACATTTCCAGATATTAATCAAAACGCTTAAAACCGATTATATCATATCACAATACTAGGGAGCTTCATATTAAGAGGTTTCATCTTGGTATTACGTTCTGACTGAGTTGTTGGGTTTACGATTTAAAGTGCCCTAGCTCCTCAAACGTTTACTGAATGACTTCTGAATTATGATGGCCCGAACGGTGATACAATAATTCCAAACTCTTCAATCAAACTCATAACTCTTAAAACCAAAGTTTTAAAGAACAATCTTCTTAAGACCTGACATATTCACTCAGGTTGTGTGACGTGGCAGTTTACAATCATTTTGCTATATCAACCTTCCCCGGTTAAGATTGTGATAAAATCGTCAGCTTTCATTTCAGAATATTTATTACATCTACCTATCAGGTGAGATTCATAGCCTCGCTTTTACTTATTTACATGCTTTATAAACCCGCGAGGGGGATACATGCTTGGTTACAAACTCTTTTATATACTCATTTATCTTATAACAATGTGATTACTTTTCAAAGACTTAGTGAGATTCATAACCTCGACGTTACTTATTTACATGTTTTATAAACCCGCGAGGGGGATACATGCTTGTTACAAACTCTTTTACATACTCGTTTATATTATAACAATGTGATTACTTTTCAAAGACTTAATGAGTTCATAACCTCACATTTCAATACTTTATAAACCTGTAATACCTGCTATAAACCATGAATGCAAGTGTTTTTCCAACTGTATGCTATCCAGATATATTATTGCCTAAGTAGCTTCCAGTGCCATTATTTCCATATCATGAATCATTAATTACTTGCATTGCGAGTGAACGCGAATATTGTGAATAGATCTATTGGGGGTGACGGCTCCCGTTGGTATACCCATGCTTGGGGTAGCCAAACGCACTATATTTGTCCTAATAGGTAACCTTGGCAAGTTACCTTTTCCACGGGGGACATCTGTCCCTACCAATATCACTATGGTGATTGGGTAATTTCCCTGTTAGTATTGGCTGTCATGAGCTTAGGTACAATAATAATGTTACCCTGATTTTCCTATAATAATTGTATTCGTTGCAATTATATACATATATAGTGACTTGCATTCAACCATATGATAATATTCAACTGTTTTCCCATGATAATACTGTTCTCCATGATATTAAATGTTCTCCATGATAATTATCCCAGTAATACCAATATTTCCATTATAACTTGTATTCAACTATTACATTTCAAACCTATGAATTTTCACTAACCTTTGTTGTTGACCCTTTCTAGCATGTTATATCTAGGTAATGAGCAAGATGCGGTAGGACGTGGCATAGACTCGAAGATGGCTGAACTGTTATCATTCAAACATAATGTTTTAGATTTTGGGACCTGCATTTTGTAAAAACTCTGATTATAATGAATGATAACTAAATTTTTCCAACAACATCTCTTTTAAAGTTGTTTTCTATGATTATGATTGTTGTATCCATGAAGTAATACCCCAGATTAGCTTCCGCTGCTATATTGTAAAAATGGGGGTGTTACAGATTGGTATCAGCGCCTTGGTTATAGAGAACAAGGTCAAAAACCTTTATACTATTTTCACATTTCATTTTTAGCATCAAAGTCCTCACGTGCCTTACATTCTGGAACAAGTATGTAAATATACATATCTATTATACTATTACCATAATTAACTTATGTTATTTACAAACTAGGTTGTTAACAGAACGAGTCTTTCTCCCTAACCGCTTACTTCCGTTATTGAGGATCGCTTTTTCTCTATAATATCTTAACATACTCGGTCTCATCGGATTATTTCCTAGCTTCATCAGGAAGCAGTTCTTTTAACACTTCGGAAAACTCTACAGATAATATAATCCTACTAGTATTCTCATCTTTCTACAATAATCCTTGTTTAAAGAACGTACAAGCATTTTATGCTAAGGAATCACCTATTTCATCATCAGATCCTATTACTTCACCAGCTATTTTGACTCCATCTCCAGTATTACCACAATCACTACTATTTGATCCCTGATATTTCTTTGTTCCTGAAGAACTACTACCACCTAAGAAGCAAATACATTCTTTTATCTTCTTCCTTCAACTATGTTATTTAATTCATCCGGAATCATAATTTGTAATTTAGTATTACTATCCTTCCACAGTTTATACACCTACCCTCCTTAGATATTTAAAATTAGGGAAAATGTTTAAATTAAGATGTATTGAAGATCATGGGGAAACAAATCGAAGTTTTTTTGAATACTTAGTAAGAACTCACTCTTTTCACCGCCATTGCGAAAATAGAAGATGGACGTATTAATGGTAACGAAACTAAAGACTGAACTCAAGGTAATCCTGTACTTCGATTATCAAACTTTAATAAAGATAAGAGGTTAGGGCAAAAGGATAAGATTGCCTTTGCTCATTACAGAATTTCAGATCTTGAACAAATCATTGAGAAAATCCAAGCTCGTCACCAAACAAATCAGGAAGATCTTTAGGATGTCATCTACCAGCTCAAAATCATCAACTCTTAAACTAGTTATAGCTTTATCCTAAGCCACGGGATGTGTGGTATAAATAAAAACGCTTGTCAAATCTTGACTATGTATAGTAAAAAGGCAAGTTATTTATAAAGGAAATCCCGTTTCATACCTTATTGTTTCCAACTTATCTCTCTCTTCCATCATCATCTCTATCATTTGTATCATTACTCGTCTTCATGAATCATACCATAACTTCTAAGTGCTTAAAATCCAAAAATAAGCATTTCTCTAAGCATTTTAAGCATCACATTTTCCTTTAAGTATTACCTTTCTAAATTGTGATGTCATTCTTACTATCTGTTCTCGGATGTTGATAGTATGCCTCCAACAAGGCGTAAATCCGAAAACCAAGGGCAAACTTTAGATGTCATCCGGCAACTGATTGCTGATCTTACTACAGCCATAGAAGCACAGACTGTTGCCATAGCAAGTGCTAGTAATCCCAACAATCTTACTGGAACTCCTATAGTAAAAACGGGAAACTACAAAGAGTTTATCAGCTGTCAACCTTTCTGCTTTAATGGTACGGAAGGAGCAGTAGGCCTTATTCGCTGGTTTGAACGAACTGAATCAGTATTCTCATGAAGCAGATGTGCTGAGGAAAATAAAGTAACATTTGCTACTGGTACTTTAACTGATGATGCCTTGTCCTGGTGGAATGCACATGCCCAGCCTATGGGAATAGAGCAAGCTAATCAAATCACCTAGGATCTGAGTTAAAAAGGCTTTCTGACGAACAAGTACTGTCCAGCGTAATGATATAAGAAAATGGAAGATGAATTTTATGGTTAACTGTAAATAGAAGTGATCTCATTACTTATATTAGAAGATTCTAAGAATTAGCATTCTTATGTCCAAACATGGTGCCAAATTCTGAGAAACTTATGGAAGCTTTCATCGGGGGACTGCCGCAAAGCTTTGAAGAACCGTTACTGTTAAACCTAGATCTGGGAATAAAGCCACCAACATAGCTCACAGACTAATGGACCAAATAATAAAGCGTAATTCTGTGCAAGAAACCAATGATCACAAACGAAAGTTTGATGATAGAAGGAACACCACCAACAACAACAACTATTCCAATAATCATGACAAAGACAACTACCCCAATGATCGCAACAACAATAACTCTCTCACAACATTCCAGTAACAAATATGAAATCCCTAGATATACCGTAAACAATAACTACCGCACCAATGATCACCATCCACAGCAAAATAGAAGATCATGAAATCTTTAAGGATAATGGAAACCGTGGATATAATGGATCTCATCCCCTTTGTAGGAAGTGTACTCTGCATCACACAGGACCGTGCACTGTTAGGTGTCAGAATTGCCACAAAGTAGGCCATCAAACTAGAAACTGTAGGAGCTAAGAACATCTATTTTCCAACATCACTCTATCTCTCAACTAAATCTCGAGACATGTAACATAAGTATCAACTCTTTTTCATATGTAAAGTTCGTATGTAAAGTTATCTATGAAATAATAAAGAGATAATTCCGTTACATCTTGTTATCTGATGATATCAAAACTCGACATCGTTTGTCAAATTCTACTAATTCTATTATGTTCAAACTCTAAATACTCTCCTTATACCTTTGCAACATAAATTTCTCTCGATTTATCGGGCGTCAGTATAATCAACATTTAATCATTTCTAACAATTCATTTTCTACATATTACCATATTGTGTTTTTATGCTTAGGTAAGACGATGTAGGATCATTCTTATTGATAATGATTTTAGGTCACATCTTTATTTGAAGAGAAATTATAAATCTCTGACTATGAATTTATAAATATTAGTTACAAGGAGTTTGAACGCTTCTTTTTGTAAGTGAGAATTATAAATAAGTCGGCTTTAAGTATATAAAATATGTACAAAGCAAGTTTCTTTAATCCATTTGGTTATATATTTCCTTAATCTTTATTCAGTATTACCTTCATCATCTGTTCATTTCAAAAATCTATATCTCACAGATTTAGAATCCTCTCAAATTCTTCGTTATATTCTGCACGTAAAT
Source organism: Tanacetum coccineum (assembly GCA_026074375.1). Lineage (NCBI taxonomy): Eukaryota > Viridiplantae > Streptophyta > Magnoliopsida > Asterales > Asteraceae > Tanacetum > Tanacetum coccineum. The sequence continues at coordinate 13,544 of BQNB010010792.1, read as the reverse complement.
AACAAGGTAAAACATTTTTCTGTGCAATGTCAAATGATTTCAATACTCTATAGGTATGAAACTTTTGACAAAGGTCTTATGATAGCATTCTTGTTGATGGTTGACTTTTAAAGGGTTAATGATTATGATTCGTACGAGCTGAGTGGCGTAACGTATTACCATCCACCAGGTTCTATCAGGATCTGGAGAAATTTTATTTTCTTTCATCAGAGGTGTGGTCTTGGAATTTAAGTAAACGTGTTTAAAGGATGGTAATTATAATTATTGGTTCGTAAACATTAATTATATATGAATCACACACTGTGAACTTTGTAACCTTGATTAGGCCTAATGAAATTTCATGCCCAGTACTACATCTATTTCCAAACAATACCACTATAACTTTGATTAAATCTCGGGTAGAGATATTTCTATAAGGGGTGGAGGACTATAAACAACCCAAGAATTTTCATCAACCTATTTTACTATTATCATAATTATATACGGGAAATTTTTGCTTTTATTACATTATTGCATTTTCAATATCTCAGACTATATCATGTAACTTACATAATAATGTAGATGAGCTCACGCAACCTAGCTATGCCATTCTGTCTTTCATATATGTCAAGCAATACAGCAAATATGTCAAAGTCAATATCATCAATATCATTGATTTCAAAGTACATTATTCTGTATATGTATGTACCATCGCAACGGTTATATCAAAGGGCTTTAAAACGTTATCGTATACCTCTTAACCCTAATTTCATGAAGGGTTAACATTACGTAATGCTACAAGCTACTAAAGATATGTACAAGCAAATATAAGATTCATTTGAAATATAAGAATCCCTTCACTCAAAGTAAAATCTCTAAAAGCTCAATGGACAAATCCATTAAGCTTGGATCTCTAAAATAGTCGTTTTACCTCCGCTATCATTCTAATTTCTTCACCATCTACTTGTGTACAAGCTACTCCATCATATATAATGTGTAAACCCTAATTATTTCTATTTTCATAATCTTTCATACTACCATTTTTAACTCTTATTAACTCTAATTTTCAAAAGTCAGAAACCCTAACCCGAGCAAAATACTAAACCATGATCTGTTTCTTCATTTTTATCCATTATAAACCTAAACCAACTCTTAATTAAGTTTTAATAACTTAACTTATAACTTTATCAATCATTTTCAAACATCATTCCATCATCATTTCATCATTCTACTTCAATTACACAAGAAATAAATCCAAAAAACCCTAATTGTGCCCTATTATGATTTTTGACCGTTTACTCATTTTTCAGTCCATCTCAATCTCCAAGTAAGTACAAGAGGTCATTGTTAACCATAAAATGAGTTTACAAACCTTTATCCATCATTAACCATCCTTGCTTCAACAATGTACGAGAATTACAAAGTTAGAAAACCCTAAAAGTAATATATGAGCCCTAATTCCAAGCCACGGCTTATTCTACCAATATCGACCTATTTTAACTTAAACCAATGATCAAAATTCATTGATAATCCTTTATATAAGCCCTAGGATTAGTAACCTATCATTCCTAATCAAAATCATACGAATTATAAACCCAGAAAGTCAAAGAAACCCTAATTAAGCCCTAATATGACCCGCGGCTTAACTTTCTCATTTTTGACCCGTTTTAAACCAAACCACTTGCTAAGTTTCTGATTTGTTTTTGATTAAGCCTTAATACAAACCTTGAGATCATAATTCAATCATTCCTTAATCAATTCTCACGAAATATAAGCCAAAACATGAGTTTGAACCATAAAACCCCAAAACCAACCCGCGACCCCCTTTTTGCAATTCTTACCCATTTCAAGCCTGTTTCTTGCATACACCCTTCACATGACATACACAAGCAGTTACACACCTCCTAGAAGATATTTCTTCACTTCTCTTGCACCAAATTGAGCCACATCTCCCTCCTTTTTACCATAACAGTCGCGGCATCACTAGGGGTGTCCAACACCTCAATCTATATTTCTAGCTACCACAACTCACACCATAGACCTTCCACATCAGGTACTAGATGGTACACATGTCCTAGAATAAGCCTTGAAGGTTTCTTAGCATCCTTGGTGATTTTCATGTATAAATGGGACATCTACACCTTCATTCAAACTCGCACCCACCTTCATCTTTCTATAACCCATTTGGCAGCAATCCTTTGCTCCCTTATGATCCTAGGATCATTAAAGAAGTTCAAGAAGCGAATCCCTAAAGAATTGAAGCCTCGGAGTAAAGATACAAGGTGTACAAGTGGAAATACTACCCGAAACGACCCATTTCTACCATTTTTGCTCCTTGAAGCTCAAACCCAGGTTTTGAATGTTCTACTTCTGCTACTACACCCTTATAATATTCATATGATCCTAAATATACTCTTGTTAAAGTTTCATAACTTAATTCATGCTCATTTTCCTCTTTGATCCAAAACCATACACCCGAAACCCTAATTTCATGTTTTTACTTAAACTATGAGCTAAACTTGTAAACTATTGTTATAATCTATCCTAATAAGCTTATATAATGTTAAAATAAGTGCTTTGATAAGTCATGAAAGAATTTAATCTTAAAACCCGCGCGTTTTCATTTTAAAACCCTAATTTGACCCGTTTTACTTCCTAGCTTAACGAATCGTTAAATTAAACTTGTGTTATGTTAAAACTTCATATTTTAGTTTATTATAACTTATAAATGTCTATTGAAATGTTAAAATAAGCTTGCATGGCAATTTGGACAAAAAAAAAAAAAAAAAAAAAAACCTTGTTTTGTAAATTTCATCCATGTAAAGGGGTACTACTATCGTAAATTTTAGAAAACTTATAACTAAAAGGATCAAAAGTGTCATTTTATCAAAGTTATAACTATAGGGGTCTATTATGTCACTTTTCAAAGTCCAAGGTTTACTTGGTATATCTTTCAAAGTTGAAGGACCAAAGTCGTAAAAATGCAAACTCCAAGGACCTATTTGCAATTTTCCAAACCCTAGGGTCTAAAATGTAACATTTTGAAAAAGTATAAAATCATGTTTAAAACCTTACCAGACATAACTTTAATTAACGCTTCTCGTGCTTAACATTTCCAGATATTGATTAAAACACTTAAAACCGATTATATCGTATCACAATACTAGGGAGCTTCATATTAAGGAGTTTCATCTTGGTATTACGTTCTGACTGAGTTGTTGGGTTTACGATTTAAAGTGCCCTAGCTCCTCAAACGTTTACTGAATGACTTCTGAATTATGATGGCCCGAACGGTGATACAATAATTCCAAACTCCTCAATCAAACTCATAACTCTTAAAACTAAAGTTCTAGAGTACAATCTTCCTAAGACTCAACATATTCTACTCAGGTTGTGTGACGTGGCTATTTACTATCATTTTACTATATCAACCTTCCCCGGTTAAGATTGTGATAAGGTCGTCAGCTTTCATTTCAGAATATTTATTACATCTACCTACCAGGTGAGTTCATAGCCTCGCTTTTCAATCTTTTGAATGTTTTATAAACCCGCGAGGGGGATACATGCTTGTTACAAACTCTTTTACATACTCATTTATCTTATAACAATGTGATTACTTTTCAAAGACTTAATGAGTTCATAACCTCACATTTCAATACTTTATAAACCTGTAATACCTGCTATAAACCATGAATGCAAGTGTTTTTCCAACTGTATGCTATCCAGATATATTATTGCCTAAGTAGCTTCCAGTGCCATTATTTCCATATCATGAATCATTAATTACTTGCATTGTGAGTGAACGCGAATATTGTGAATAGATCTATTGGGGGTGACGGCTCCCGTTGGTATACCCATGCTTGGGGTAGCCAAACGCACTATATTTGTCCTAATAGGTAACCTTGGCAAGTTATCTTTTCCACGGGGACATCTGTCCCTAACCAATATCACTATGGTGATTTCCCTGTTAATGTATTGATGTCATGAGCTTAGGTACAATAATAATGTTACCCTGATTTTCCATGATAATTGTATTCGTTGCAATTATTACCATTATAGTGACTTGCATTCAACCATATAATATTCAACTATTTTCCATGATAATATTGTTCTCTATAATAATACTGATCTCCATGATAATTATCCCAGTAATGCCAATATTTCCATTATAACTTGTATTCAACTATTACATTGCAAACCTATGAATTTCACTCAACCATTGTGTTGACTTTTTTTAGCATGTTTATCTCAGGTTATTAAGCAATATACGGCACGGAGTGGCATGGACTCAAAGATGGCTGAACTATTATCATTCAAACATGATGTTTTAGATTTTGGGACCTGCATTTTGTAAAAACTCTGATTATAATGAATGATAACTAAATTTTTCCAACAACGTCTCTTTTAAAGTTGTTTTCTATGATTATGATTGTTGTATCCATGAAGTAATACCCCAGATTAGCTTCCGCTGCTATATTGTAAAAATGGGGGTGTTACAGATTGGTATCAGTGCCATGGTTATAGAGAACAAGGTCAAAACCTTAACTATAACCACATTTCATTTTTCAGCCATCAAAGTTCTCCGTGCCACTACATTCCGGAACAAGTATGTAAAGATACATATCTATTATACTATTATACAAATAACTTATGTTATTTACAAATTGGGTTGTTATCAGAACGATGTTTTCCCCCAATCGCTCTACTTCCGATCTTGAGGATGCTTTTTCCTCTATGAATATTCTTAACTATACTTCGGTCTCATCAGATTCTTTCCCAGCTTCATCAGGAAGCATTTCTTTTAACTCTTCGGAAAACTCTACAGATAATATGATCCCACCAGTATTCTCATCTTTCTACAATAATCCTTGTTTGAAGGACGTACAAGCATTTTATGCTAAGGAATCACCTATTTTATCACCAGATCCTATTGCTTCACCAGCTATTTTGACTCCATCTCCGATATTACCACCATCATTACTATTTGATCCTCGATATTTCTTTGTTCCTGAAGAACTACTACCACCTAAGAAGCGAATCTGTTCCTCATCTTCTTCCTCAACTACGTTATCTAATTCATCTCGGAATCAAACTTGTAATTTGGTATCACTATCTTCCTCAGTTTATACACCTACCCCTCCTCAGATATTTGAAATAGGAAAATGTTCAATTAAGATGTATCTGAAGCATCATGAGGAACAAATCGAAGATATTTTGAATTACTTAGAAGAACTCTCTTTTCACCGCATTGAGAAAATGGAAGAAGGACGTATTAATGGTAACGAACTAAAGACTGAACTCAAGGAAATCCGTACTCAGATTATCAAACTTCAAAAGAAACGGTTAGGGCAAAAGGATAAGATTGCCTTTGCTCACTACAGAATTTCTGATCTTGAACAAATCATTGAGAAAATCCAAGCTCGTCACCAAACAAATCAGGAAGATCTTTAGGATGTCATCTACCAGCTCAAAATCATCAACTCTTAAACTAGTTATAGCTTTATCCTAAGCCACGGGATGTGTGGTATAAATAAAAACGCATGTCAAATCTTGACTATGTACAGTAAAAAGGCAAGTTATTTATAAAGGAAATCCCGTTTCATACCTTATTGTTTCCAACTTATCTCTTTCTTCCATCATCATCTCCATCATTTGTATCATTATCTCTGTCTTCATGAATCATACCATAACTTCTAAGTGCTTAAAATCCAAAAATAAGCATTTCTCTAAGCATTTTAAGCATCACATTTTCTTTAAAGTATTACCTTTCTAAAATTGTGATGTCATTCTTACTACAAGTTCTCTTATGTTGATAGAATGCCTCCCAAAAGGACGTCAACATCTGAAACACCATCCATAACTTTAGATGCCATTCGACAATTGATTGCTAATCTTACTACAGCCATGGAAGCACAGACTGCTGCCATAGCAAGTGCTAGTAATCCCAACAATCTTACTGGAACTCCTGCAGTAAAAACGGGAAACTACAAAGAGTTTATCAGCTGTTAACCTTTCTGCTTTAATGGTACGGAAGGAGCAGTAGGCCTTATTCGCTGGTTTGAACGAACTAAATCTGTATTCTCACGAAGCAGATGTGCTGAGGAAAATAAAGTAACATTTGCTACTGGTACTTTAACTGATGATTCCTTGTCCTGGTGGAATGCACATGCCCAGCCTATGGGAATAGAGCAAGCTAATCAAATCACCTGGACTGAGTTAAAAAGGCTTATGACGAACAAGTACTGTCCTCGAACTGAGATCAAGAAAATGGAAGATGAATTTTATGGTCTAACTGTAAATGGAAGTGATCTCAAGACTTATATTAGAAGATTCCAAGAATTAGCATTCTTATGTCCAAACATGGTGCCAAATTCTGAGAAACTTATGGAAGCTTTCATCGGGGGACTGCCGCAAAGCATTGAAGGAAACATTACTGCTTCAAAACCTCAGACTCTGGAAGAAGCCACCAACATAGCTCACAGACTAATGGACCAAATAATAAAGCGTAATTCTGTGCAAGAAACCAATGATCACAAACGAAAGATCGATGATAGAAGGAACACCACCAACAACAACAACTACCCCAATGATCGCAACAACAATAACCACTCCAACAATCACATTAACAAAAATAACTACCCAAATAACCGTAACAATAACAACCGCAACAATTATCACCATCAGCAGCAAAATGGAAGGCAGGAAATCTTTAAGGCTAATGGAAACCGTGGATATAATGGACCTCATCCCCTTTGTAGGAAGTGTACTCTGCATCACACAGGACCGTGCACTGTTAGGTGTCAGAATTGCCACAAAGTAGGCCATCAGACTAGAAACTGTAGGAGCTAAGAACATCTATTTTCCAACATCACTCTATCTCTCAACTAAATCTCGAGACATGTAACATAAGTATCAACTCTTTTTCATATGTAAAGTTCGTATGTAAAGTTATCTATGAAATAATAAAGAGATAATTCCGTTACATCTTGTTATCCGGGTCGTATGTCCCAACGAGGCTGCAATTGAAGGTAATCCTGGTTTGATGAGAAATTGAATAATGGAGAATATTTAGATATGATGGAAACACTGATATAATTACAACTAAAATTAATTAAATAAAACCATATTATCTAACCATTCATGATCATATCATTTTCTACACATTACCATATCATGTTTTTATGCTTAGGTAAGACGATTTATGATCATCTTATTGAAATGAATTAGAATGCTTCTTCATTTGAATAAGGAAATTATAAATCCCTGAACTATGAATTTATAATTCCTCAGGTTACAAGGAGTTGGACGGCTTCATTTGTAAGTGACAAATTATAAATAAGTAGGCTTAAGTATATAACATACGTACAAACAAGTTTCTTTCAATCCGTTTGTACAAACAATTCCTTAATCATTATCATTATTACCTTCATCATCTGTTCATTTCAAAATCTGTATCTCACGTGATTAGCAACTCTCTTACAATCGTTCCTTGACATCACTCATTCCATGATCTCCATATTCTAAAATTTTCTGTTATATTCTGCAACGTAATAACAAGGAAACACACAAGAATCTATACAATGTCAAATGATTTCAATACCACTAGGTATGAAAATTTTGACAAAGACTTGTGATAGCATTCTTATTCGATGTTGACTTTTAAAGGTTAATGAATAACAATTCTTTACGATTAGAGTGGCATAGCTGAAGTAGACCATAACCCACAGGTTCCGTAAATTGAAGTATTTTATTCACCCAGATTCTACCAGAATCTAGAGAAATTCTATTGACTGTCACCAAGAGGTATGATCTTGAAAATAAGTAGACGTGTGAAAGGAGGTAATTATAATTATGGTGTACAACATAATTATAAATGCATCACACACGTGGACTTGTGACCTTGATTAACCTAACATAAAAATCAAATTATGCCGTACCTACATCTATTCACTAAACTTTCAACTAAATCTCGGATGAGATTTCTGTAAGGGTGAGACTAAAAAACAACCCAAGAATTTTCATCAACCTATTTTACTATTATCACAATTATACGGGGAAATTTTTCGCTTTATTACATTACTTGTATTGTTAATATCTCAGTATGTCATGTAACTTGCATAACTAAAGTAGACGAGCTCACGCAACCTATCTATGGCAATCCTGTCTTCATATATGTCAAGCAAACATCATAACATGTCAAATCAATATCATAATATCATTATTACAAGGTACATTATTCCTATAAGGTACCATTTGCAACATCATATCAAAACGGGCTTTAAACCATTATCGGATGCCCTAAACCCTAATCTCATAGAAGGGTTAACCCCTAAAGTGAATGCACAAGATACTAAAGAATATGACACACAATATAACAAACCTAATTTGAAATTATAAAATCTCTTATCAACTCAAAGTACAAATCTCTAATAAGTCTCAAATGTACAAGTCATTAAGCATGATCTCTAAAATAGCCGTTTTACCTCCGTTTTCATTCTAATTTCGTCACCATCACTTATGTGAAAGCTACTACACTCAATATACAAGGTTTAAACCCTAAATATTCAATTCATAAGCTTTCATACCTCTTTTTTGCATTCAAAACCCTAATTCAAAACCCTAAACCCTAAAACCAAGATAGTTTCTAAACCATGACTCGTTTCTTCATTTTTATCCATTGTAAACCTAAACCAAGTAACTTAAATAAGTTATAATACATTAAATTACAACATTAATCAATCATATTCCATATCATTTCATCATTCTACTTCAATTATACAAGAAACGAATCCAGAAAACCCTAATTGTGCCCTAATTGTGATTTGACCCGTTTCCTCATTTTTACCATTTAACCTAAACAAACCTCTCAACCTTTTGATTATAATACTTAATATAAACCTTAGGATGATACCTATCATCCTAATCCAAATGTACATGATACAAGCTAGAAAAACTCAACCCGAACCCTTATGAACCCTAAATGAACCCGAAATACAAACCCTTGCAAAATGACCCATTTTAACTATTTTTCTTGCAACCAAGCACCTCAATGACAAGAACCTTACCTCCCTAGCTGCTTACAAGCACCTCTCTTCAAAATATCTTCCATTTATATTGTTTAAAATTGCACATGATCTTCTTATTTCTTCTAGTGCTAGCCGCGGCATCAAAAGGGGTAAACACCTCATCAAAGCTAGTTTCTAGCTTAACCAACACATCTACTAGCCCCTCCTCATCACCCTCTAGACCTCCTATGTGTCCTAACCAGATCATACAAGTTTCTTGAGCTCTAAGGGTCATTTTACCTATAAATAGCAACCATAACTCTTCATTTTTCTTCATCCCCCACTTCCTCCTCTATAACCCTTACATAGAAGCAATCCTTTGCTCTAATAGATCCTAAGTGATCTTAAGAAGGCTCAAGTTCAGAAAGGAAGCAAAAGAAACCAAGAAACGAAGCCCGGGAGTCGTTATTCTAGGCGTACGAAGCCGAAAGTCCCGATTCTGACCCGTTTCCAAGCCATAAGCTCAAGACCAGGTTCTCTAAGCTTATGTTCTGCTTTCATAACGTCATAATGTTCATATGATCTTGCTAAAATCATAATAAAAGCTTTGAACTAAAAACCTATACCTGTTTATGCCATTTTGATCCTAAACCGTACACCAAAAACCCCAATTTCGCGTTTTATAAACTAAAGTTATAATGATTAAATATTGTTATATCTATCCTAGCATGCTTAACTAATTTTAAAATAACCACTTTATTGATTAATGAAGGAATTTGAACTTAAAACCCGCGCGTTACTTTTGAAACCTAATTTGACCCTTTGCTTCCCTAGCCTAACAATCGTTATTTAAACTTGCGTTACTTAAAACTTCATATTTTAGTTTATTATTACTATAAATATCTTTTGAAAATGTTTAACATAAAGCTTGCATGGCAATTTGGCACATGTATATGTAATTATAAATCCATGCAAGGGTATATATAGTAACTTTTCTGAAATTAATAACTAAAGGGCTAAAAATGGATATTTTATCAAGTTTTTTAACCCAGGGATCTATTATGTCACTTTTCAAATTCCAAGGTTAACTTGGTATATCTTTCAAAGTTGAAGGACCAAAGTCATAAAAATGCAAACCCCCTAAGGGCCTATTTGCAATTTTTCAAACCCTAGGGTCTAAAATGTAACATTTTGAAAAAGTATAAAATCATGTTATAAACCTACAAGACAGAGACTTTAATTAACGCTTCTCCCGTGCTTAACATTTTCCAATATTGAATAAACGCTTGAAAACCATTCATCCGAAGCTATATTGGTACACAAAACTAAGGAGCTTCATATTAAAGGTTTCATCTTGTATTACGTTCTGACTGAGTTGCTATTGTACGATTTAAAGTGCCCTGACTCCTCAAACGTTTACTGAATGAATTCTGAATTATGATGGCCCGAACAGTGATACAATAATTCCAAACTCTTCAATCAAACTCATAACTCTTAAAACTAAAGTTCTAGAGTACAATCTTCATAAGACTCAACATATTTACTCAGGTTGCGTGACGTGACTGTTTACTATCATTACTATAATCAACCTACCCACGGTTAATGATGTGATAAGATCGTCAGCTTTCATTTTATAATATTTATTACAAAAATTTCCCCCTACCTACCAGGTGAAGATCATAAACCTCCGCCTTTACTTATTTTACATGTTTTATAAACCCGCGAGGGGGATACAGCTTGGTCCCAAACACCCCTTTAATTGTCTCAAACTCATTTTTAGCTTATGAATTTGAGAATTAAGGTACAAATTGCAAATACTAGACAATGATAAGCTAAAAACAGACCTAAAGAACAACTTTTAATAAACAAATAAGCCATAATAGTAAGCTACTCAAGTATGCTAATATTTTTGGTTTTTAACTGTTTTTAGGATAGATTTTAAGAATCTAAGATCTATACTATCTAATTAACTAAATTAGCATGAAACAAGTATAATAAGCACTACTAAGCAAATTTAAACATAAATAAGCAAGTATTAAGCAATTAATAAGCAGATTAAGCTAGAATGCAATATTAAGCTATGAAAATTTAAAAGGGAACTTACAATAGCCTTTGCTCTAAACAAGGCTTAATCAAATGCTCAAATAAGCCATCAACAAGCTCTAACTTATCTTAGATAAGCTAGTATTGTCTTGGAAACCCTTCCATGACTGGTTTCCCTTCCAAAATTAGTTGAGATAATTTAATTGGAGATTTTGAGAGATAATAAGCTCATTTAAGCTTTTAAAACCTAAATGAGAGTGTAACTAGCTTATGATAGATTATTACAAGCTTATTGAACAGCTGAGAGCTTATTTAAACCATTTTGCATATTAAGCAAAAGCAAATCAAATCACAAGTTTAGAAGTGAACTATAATTTTATTACTGAAATATGAATTACAATGCTTTTTAAAAGGAAATTACAAGAATTAAAATGACATTTAAGCTAAAAATTACTAAAATACGTCTACACTAAGCTACACTAGATACCCCCCCTTGTGAGTGAAGGAGGTCCTGTATTTATAGGAGAGAATGGATGCTTCTAGGCCTTTGAACGTGTTCCCCTTGATCTTGATCCTCACCCTTCATTCCTTGCAATCATTGGCTCTTCAATCTTCATCGTTGGATCATTAAGTGAGCACACGGATTGCCAGCGTGGCATTCCTTGTGTCAGAGGCCTTGTGCTTCTTTAACAAAGGATTTAGTGTAAAAATCCATTCCTTGTGTGTTTCTTTAGGATCCCGCGTGTCATTCCCTTGAGGGTTATAGCCAATGAGAGAGCTTTGATGACGATTTTTGATGCTGACTCATTACTTGGTACTTGAATCTTTGTTCCACATAGCCAATTGGGATTTACCCTTTGTTTTTTATGCAGGGTAAAATGAAAACGACGATGAACAGTAAAAACTGAATTTCCTGCGCCTTTTCTTTCCTTTTTATAGCTTAGTTTGACTCGGGAGTGTGGGTTGTTGACTTGGGCCCGAGTATAAGGAATTGGGCCATGGTATATCTTTTGGGCTTGAGTTATACTTAAAAAGATAACAACCGTTATCCTTTTATATAAAAAGGACTAACGGTGTTAGTCATTCAAGGACCATTTATGAATTTTGTTTAACAATGAGGGCTAATTGGATATTTTGAGAATTTTGTCTTTTGTGAGTTGACCAATGGTTGACTAAGGGTTGACTTTTGATGACCTTTTGCTAGAAACTTCCGGCTCTTGTGCACTCTATCCGTTCCCGTGTCCGTGTTTGTCCGGTTTTGACCGTTTTCTTGTGATTTTTGCATATCTGTACCTACACATTCACAAACAACAAAATACACAAATACAAGCATATTTTTGCACATTTTGATCATTTAAGGGCCATTTTTGGTATAATAAAGATATGTGATTTCTCACATATCAAAATTCCCCAAACTAAGTGATTGCCGTGTCCTCACGCAATATTATATGCTCTAAAACCAAATACCTCAAAACTTCCCCAAACTAAATCTTTGAAAAGTAGCAAAGACTTTTGTGGGGAGAGTTAAGAAATCACAAGCTTTAAAACACCCCTTTTTCCATTTTTTTAGCAACTACCTAGAATATTCTGACTTTCGTTATTTCCATAACCGTTAGGGATCATAGAACAAGATGCATTTCGATCCGAGAATGCCCCAATAAAGGATAAAGTCATCGTTCCCGACTTTTCACTTGCTCCAAACCAAGCTTAAAATGAAATCACCGCTAAATATCAGTTAAGATGCTAACACTACTCATATATGCAACTTGTCAACTTTTCACTCCCGATAATTATTATATCTTAGGTGAATGTGCTATTTTGAATTTCAACCATGGATCAACGTTTTGCAAAATTCTATGTTTCACGTTCCACCTGAGAATAATGAGTTTGAAAGCGAGATCATCCCATGTAGCGACTTTCGTCTTGGCACATCCTAACCTTGCGGCTAAGTGACTAGGCTTTTGACACCCCACAGAGACTAGTATCGGGACTCATGGACCATAAGTTTCAAAAATTCTCAGGTTTTCCGTATATAAAAACTTAAAATAGAATAGTCAAAGTTCAAAAGCATATTTGAATTTAACAAAAAAGAGATCTATTTATTAATTCAAACTTAACCATAACATTTATGCAATCGTAACCATTGACCTTTTAGAAGGCTGCAACATCGGTTATGAGCCGGCAAGATGCAGCAAACTTTTATTAGTCTCGGATTTTTATTCTTACTATGGGCTTTCTTTAGAAGACTACCACATCGGTTGTGAGCCGACAAGAGGTGGTAAACTTTTACTAGCCCATATCTTTTATTATTATTATTATTATATTTTTTATTATTTTATCATTTTTTTATATATAGGAAGACTTTTAATTTTGAAAAATTCAAGTATAAGTTTGCACTAAGACTAAAATTTTTGCTATATATTACATAAAAATTATTTATTTAAGTTTAATCTCCAAAAATAGCACGTATTATTATTCCGGTTAAGAGCTTATGGGAGAAAAAGTCACAAATTACAT
>BQNB010010791.1:61661-83072 GCA_026074375.1 Tanacetum coccineum | reverse complement strand
AAAGATAAAGCATAGTATGCTAGGTTTAAAGTTTTTTTTTAAATGGAGTGACCTCCCTTAGGGGGAGATTGTTGGAAACACAAAAAGTATCGGTCACTTCCAAGTTGTAATAGGTCTTAGCTCGTAGATTGTGCCACGTTATGTATTGAAGCTAATCCGGCCTAAGGCCCATGGGAAGCCCATCATAGCCCATAGGCCGGCCATGATGTAACTATATAAGCCTTCTCCTAGCTTTGGAGAGGGGTTGGTTTTTCATTTTCTTCCATATTTCCACACAGTAATAATATCATCCATTCTATATACTTTCTCTCACTAAACATCACAACCCACATCTCTCTCTCTTGTTCTTGGTTTAGATCATAAGATTACATGTTTCTTCAAATTCTTGTTTAACGGTATCTTAGCTAACTCAAGCAACTTTTCCTTATTCATGAGCAAACTCTTAATCGTAGGAGCAAATCTTGGCATCAAAAGTAAAGCATCCGCGAAACTTATGTCGAAGCGCAAATCTTGAAAGATTTAGAAGATCTTCTCCATTTGATTCAAAGCTTTGTCACGGGACTTTTGATTATCACGTCGTGAAGGGTATGAAATATTCTGCTTAGGTAAACTCTTCGGAACATCGGATTCCGAAATGGGAGTGGTTTTAGGCAAACTTTTTGGAACATCGGGTTCCGGAATAGAAATAGGAATAACCGAAGGTAGGATTTGAGCGGTACTTCCTTGGAAATTTGTTTGCTCTTTATCCGTTGACTCCTTGGTTTCTCGTTCCACTACCTTTTTAGGAGAAGGATTAGTAGGAATCGAGGGTCCCTCGTAAGCAACACCACTTCGAGTAGTGATCGCTTTCATCTCACCCTTCGGGTTTGGAATGGTATTACTCGGAAGAGTACCCGAAGTTGAGGCTTGGTTTTGAAACAATCCACAAATCATGTTTTGCAAATTATTTTGAAAGTTAGTTTATTGATTCATCATGACGGCTTGTTGAGATTTTATTGTGTTTTGAATTTCATTCTTAAGGTCTCCTTTCAACGAGTTGATTTAATTTTGCATGGTCCTCAACATCTGATCGTTATTTCTCTTGTAACTCGAAAAATCATTTGAAATCTCTTGTTGAACTTGATTATTAGGCACTTGAAATGGTTGGTTTGAGAAATTCAGAGCATGATTATTTTGAAATCCTTGCTTTCCATGAAAATTATTTCCCTGATTAAAATTATTCCCTTGAACCTGATTCTGATTAAACCTATTTTGACCATTGTTTTGCACCGGAGCAAAACCTGGTGGTGCCATTTGATTACTAACTCGATTCGGAGGGTTAACTTGATTGTAAGTACCCGTGGTCGCACAAACACTAGCTTGATTGTTATCGGTAGCCGGACAATTATACCAAGAATGGGCACCACCACAAGTAACGCAAGTTTCCTTAACTGCTTTAACCGGAGCGGGAGTGACAACTTTTTTAGAAACAATCTCGACTAAGGTCGAAAGTTGATCCGCAAGCTTATCAATTCTCTCATCCGTTTTACTAGAAGTAGCATTCATCCTAGAAGCATTTGATCTATTTCGTGAATAACGAACTTTTGATTTATTCTCAATTATGTTTAAAGCCTCTCTAGTCGTCTTACTCAAAAGATTTCCACCCGCCGCGGCATTTAAGGAGTCTTGTTCATTCTCGTTTAAACCGTTATAAAAGGTATCAACTTGAGTTAACTCCGTAAATCCGTGATGGGGACAAGCTCTAAGCAACTCCTTAAATCGTTCCCACGCTTCACTAAAAGTCTCCTCAAATTTTTGTGTAAATCGAGAAATTTCATTCTTTAAGTGAGTGGTTTTCGAAGGAGGGAAAAATTGATTCACAAATTTGGTCACGAGATCCTCCTAAGTCAAGATTGAATTTGGTGGTTCTTTCTCGTACCAAGTTTTAGCGGCTCCCTCGAGCGAATATGGAAACATCATAAGCTTAATCACATCGTTAGGCACATTCCTAAATCGTAAAGTCGAGGTAATCCTTTTGAAACTATTAATATGAGCATGAGGATTCTCACTCTCACGACCGTAAAATGGATTCGCTTGAACCAATTGAAGCAAATTCGTCTTGATCTCAAAATGATCCGCATTAATTTCTGGTAAAACAATAGCTTCTCCGTACCCTTCCGTGGGTGCTCGGAGTAGCTCTTCCATTGTACGTTCCGCCATTGGTGCAACGATAGTACGAAGCTCGGGTTCGACTATGTTTGGAGCACGTCCTTTATTTCGACGTCTCGGAATGGTGACGTTTGAATTATTTGGAAAATAGGAATTTCTAGTGCGCATGCACTAATCAAACAAATGAAATGAGAAAAGAAACGAGAAAAGGAAATATTTTTGTTTACCGAATAATCAACAAACTTAGGGTAACTCTCTTAAGTAAAATAAATTTTACAAAAGAGGTGCGCCTTTTTCGTAAGTGACACAAACGGTAAAAATTTTGAATCTTTGGTTCGGGAACTTATTGATGGATAATACCTCAATTGAAGGTATTATTTGTTGGTGTTCTTTTACCAACTTTGTAAATTTTTATATTCACAAATTAACGAGAAAAATTGAAAAATCCGGAAGAGCAAATATTTTTGTATTTTTGTTTTTAAACTTTTACTTATACTAAAAAGAAAAGAAAAACTTATTTTTTTTTTACTTTTTATATTTTTAAATTTTTTTTTTTGATTTTTTTAAAAGCGTAACTTTCGAAGACTAAAGGTTCTCCAAATCACGATCAACAAACTTCAAACGAATGAATCTTAATCACAAATCCCCGGCAGCGGCACCAAAAACTTGGTGCGTAAAGTTTTATACACGTATAATAATATAAGTATAGAAAATTACCAAACTACCTTTGAGAACAAAAGTAGTAAGGTAAATTCTATCAAATATATATAATAATACGTATATTTACCGGTAAGTGATTACCGGGTCGTATTCTTCGAAGATTTATGAAATTGAGACCACGTTTGTTATTTGGACAATGATTTGAATTGGTTCAAAGATGATTTATTTTCTAAAATCCTAAAAGTGAGCAAATTAAAGGACAATTAAACCTAACTTTAGTAACAGGAAATTAAACTTTAACTAAAAACGCAAAACGGGAATCCTAATGGTGATTAAAAACCTTAAATTTCCAAAATTAAACCTAAAATGAATTTTTACTTTTAATAGACTCTAATTGACTAAAAAGTAAGTTTAAAGAAAACTAGAAAAAAGGGAGTTGAATTGAGCTTAAAAACACAAAAAACGTGAACGGAAACGAATCTCGTTCTTTAAAAATTGAAATTTTGCAATTTTAATCCTACGGAAGCAAAACTAATTTTTCTAGAAACTATATGATAAAAGAAAATTTTCTAAAAAAGAATTATATTTTTTTGATTATTTTTCTATTTTTTATGAATTTTTAAAGTTTTTAATAAAAATAAATGTTAAAAAATACTAAACTAATTATAAAAATTCTGAAAAAACTATAGAAATTAGCTTGAACTAAGAGGAATCTAGGAAAAATAAGCTCGGGAACACAGCTTATCGAATAAGCTGCGAAATAAGCTAAAACAGCTTATTATACTAAAAGGGCTAAAATGTATATAAAAGATTGATTTTGCAAAGTTAGAATGAAAAAGACCCCAGGGCACGTTGGACGGGAGTGTGTGTTGTGAGGTGTTATAAAAGGTGAGGATGTTTAGGTCGGGGGTTCGAGCCTTGCTCACCCCCAACTTCCATCTTCCCTTTTTTTTTCTAGCTTACAAATCCAGTTTAAACAAACTTAGTTATGAAGTTTAAGTTCTCTACAAAAGACCAAATGGCCATAAGCAGTACTAACTCTCAGTTAGTACTGCTGTGCCAAACACCCCCTTATTTCCTTCATAACTTCATTTTAATTTTGCATAGGTTTTATGACTAAACTTAAAAACCAGATAATAAATAAGCTTAATAACAAATATGACTTATGCAAACATTGAACAATGATAAGCACTAACTACGCAAATTAATAGCAATAAGCAAAGAAGATTAAGCTTATTTATTATTGAAGATAGAAAAATAAAAAGAAATGGAACCTGGAATCCCAGCTGAACAGGGATTATATGCTCAAATAGAGCTTATGCAGACAGCTTATACCTTATAGCTGTAAGACAAATCAAGTCCTATTCTATCCTAACCCTTGACCTTCAAGGACTATTACCAAGTCTTATCATCCAACAGCCATCCAATTTCAAGGGATGATAAGGCTTTTAATGAACTTATTGATGAGCTTTGGAGCTAATTTAAAAAAGAGCTTTATGAAAACAGTTTATAAAAGCTTTTGGATTAATGAGATTAATAGTAACAATAGATTTTGCAAAATAAAACTAAAATTTTCATTAAGCTCAAAACTGATTACAAATTTGGAAATGAGATCACAATAAGCTAAAAAACTAAAATTTTAAAATTACATTAGCTAAAACTAAATTAAGCTACTATTAAAAGCTGGAAAAAGAAGATAGATGTGTGTGAGGCTTGCTCTCTATTTATAGCCTTGGAGTGAAGCTTCTAGGAGTCTAGCCCGCTCCTCATCCATTTGATCATGACCCTTCATTAATTTCCAATCATTGGATTCCATTCATCACCGTTGGATTAAATGATGAGCACACGGATTGCCAAACGTGGCATTCCGTGTGTCAGACTTTTGTGCTTCTTTTGGTGGATTTTGTTAAAAAACCTTGTCCTTGTGTGTTCTTTCTATATCCGCGTGTCCTTTATCTTGTTTTGACAATAAGAGCTAAGTGACCGTTTCTTTTGGCCAGATTGCAACCTTGGTGATTGAATCATTAAGCCAGTGTTAATTTGAATTAACCTTGTTTTGACTTGAGGTAAACGCGAAGATGAAATGAATTAGTAAATTCATATTACGCCGCCTTTTTTAATTAGTATGGGGGTTTGATGGGGTTTGGTTCGTTGGACCCACACCCCTTGGCTAGATTTATTTAAAATGGATATGGGCCGTGTTTGTTTTGGGTTAATATAGGAATAACGACGTTATCTTTTTATATTCAAAAAGAGATACGGAGTTAGGCTTTCGGGGTTTTTAAGTAAAATGGTTTTATTAAGGGACTGTTTTGGTATTTGGTTTTGACTTTTGTGGTTGACCAATGTTGAACAAGAGTTGACTTTTGTTGACATTTTTGCTAGAAACTTCAGCAATCAAATCCTTCGCTCTTGTGCACTCTTTTTTGTTCCCGTGTCGTGTTTGTTGTTTGCCGTATTTCTTTGTGCTATTTATTCAGATCCGTACCTACACAATCACAAGACAAAACAAGCAATATACAAGCATTTTATGCACAATTTCATCTTTTAAGGGCTATTTTTGGTATACAAATGATATGTGTTTTCTCACATATCAATAGGATAGCTCATCAGGAGAGAGTACTAATTGTAGAGGAGAAGGCATATGCTTCCCGAGAGGCTTGGGCTCATTCAGTAGGATTGAGTTAGGCAGTTCATTATGACCTTCAGACCCACCGTGAGCAGGTGTATGCACACGAGTCCCAGATCCAGGCACATCAGACACAGCTACAACTGTAGGGCACTCTTATTCAGATACAACACTAGGTACATGAGACTCGCTCCCAAATGCAGCAGACTAAGATGGCAGAGCTTCGAGAGACTGACTGTAGATGTAAGGCACAAATGGTAGAGATTCTCTGAGTGATGAGAGTCATGAGACGAGAGATGGGTGACATGCAGGCCGAGTTTTTAGCACTGCGAGAGCAGTAGAGGAGAGCTAGACAGCCAGGACCAGATGTTAGAGTTCGAGATCACCAGGATGCTTCTTGGGATACGAATAGTCACATATAGTGGTTTATGTCATTTTACTTTGCTAGGCAGTTGTTTAGACATGTTAAGTATTAGGGGTTCTCCTCGCTAGCATAGCCTTAGATCTTTTGCTGTAATTTTGTGTCCAAAAAATATATCTGTATAATAAAAAACCTTTCCAATTTATGAATGAAATAGATGTGTTATGTTTGATATTATACCTCTCTTATGTTGTTGTCTCATCTATAAATTATTGTATATGTTGTCATGACCTCACGTTTTATCTCTTATGATTTAGACGAATCATGGCACCTGTGACAAGCTGAGGATGACTACCCCACCTACAACACAACCCAAACACTGACTCTAGAATGTGTGTCAAGCTTTGATTGATCAAGCTCTCTAACGGTAATCCACAATGGGACGGAAGCCACAGTTTACACGAGGATAACCGAAGGAATGTGCAAACTATACTCCCTTGTTTCCATGCTGACTTCATGAAATGTCAACCTTTAAACTTTAAAGGAAATGAAGGTGTTATTGGTTTAACCCGGTAGATTAAAAAGATGGAATTAGTTTTCAATATCAGTGAAAATCAGGTTAAGTTTGCCACCTGCACTCTATTAGGGGCTGCCTTGACTTGGTGGAATGGTTAGATAAGAACCTTAGGTCCTGATGCATATTCAATGACTTGGGAATTCAAGAAGAAAATGACAGCAAGTATTATCCGCAAGGGTGAAATCAAGAATAGAAATGGAGTTGTGGAACCTAAAGGTCAAAGGAACGATGTTTCAACTACATCTGCAGTTTCCATGAGGCTAACCTTGATATGTACCAAGTTTGTAGCTAATGAAACTAAGAAGGTTGACAAGTACATTAGTAGACTCCCTGATAACATTTATGGAAATATGAAGTCTTCCAAACCCAAGACGTTGGATGAGACTATTGAGTTGGCCAACAACTTGATGGATCAAAAACTCCGCACCTATGCGGAAAGGCAGACTGACAACAAAAGGAAGGCTAATGATTTATCCAGAAACAACCATGGCCATCAAAAACAACCCTTTAAGAGACAGAATGTCGCCAAGGTCTACAATATGGGGTCGGGTGAAAAGAAGCCGTATGGTGGATCTTTGCCCAAGTGCACCAAGTGCCATTTTCATCACAATTGCATGTGTACTCAGAAATGCCACAAATGTAACAAGGTAGGGTACTTTGCCCTCGACTGCAGAGGTACTGGCAACACTAATGTTGCTAATGCTCAGAGGGACAATAGGGAAGTTCCCAAGGGGAATAGTTGTTTTGAATGTGAAGCTCCAGGACATTTCAAGAGAGATTGTCCAAAATTGAGATACTGTGATGGGGAATTGGGAATGCACAAAGGCGGGTAATACGCTGTTGGAAATGCAGAGAAGATGGAATGCTCGAGGAACCGGACTCAATGTCTTTACGAGTTTGTTCCTCTTAAACACCGCTATGCTCTATCTTATTTGACACTGTGGCCGATAGAAGTTTTTTAGCTATGCGTTTAGTTCCTTTATTGACATCGCCCAATCCATTAGAATAGTTTGACGAGAATTAGTAACGGGGATAATAGTCGGGATAGACACTATTATACGGGGTTGCACTTTAAATTTCTTAAACCATCCGTTCAACATAGATCTAATGCCCGTAGAACTGGGTAGTTTTGACGTTATTATCGGCATGGATTGGTTAAGAAGGTGTCACGCATGATGTGTGTGATGAGAAAATGTTCTATGTCCTTTAGGAAGAATCTTGATTTTTTATGGTGACGAAAGTAACAACGGCAAAGAATCTCGGTTGACCATCATTTCATTTTCAAAGGCTCAAGAGTACATGGCGAGAGGATATCAGATCTTTTTGGCACAGATATTCGCCAAGAAGGAGGAGGAAAGCGGAAAGGATAGCACTTAAGGACGTGATCAATCGTTCGAGATTTTCTGAAGTGTTTCCCGGAGGACTTGCGGGTCTTCACCTTAGCTCGACCAGGTGGAATTCTAGATCGACCGATTCCAGGAGCCGCGCCCGTAGCTCGAGCACCGTACCGATTGGCACCGTCCGAAATGAAGGAATTGTCGGAACAACTACAAGAGCTTTCCGACAAGGGCTTCATAAGACCTAGTTCCTCACCTTAGGGAGCCCCGGTCTTGTTTGTCAAAAAGAAGGATGGATCATTTAGGATGCGCATTGACTTACGGGAGTTCATTAGTAACAGTGAAGAAATCGTTTCCAACTCCGAGGATCGACGATTTATTCGATCAACTCTAAGGATCCAGCATTTATTCAAAGATAGATTTGAGATCGGGTTATCACCAGCTAAGAGTACAAGAACAAGACATTCTAAGGACGGCATTTCGAACTTGGTATAGTCATTACGAGTTTCATGTTATGCCATTTAGGCTAACAAACGCACCTGCGCTATTCATGGACCTCATGGACCTCATGAACCGAGTGTGCAAGCCCTACTTGGATAAGTTCGTAATCGTCTTCATTGATGATATACTTATTTATTCAAAGGACAAGAAAGAGCACGAAGAACATCTTAAGGCAATTTTGGAATTGCTTAAGAAGGAGAAGTTGTATGCCAAGTTTTCAAAGTGTGAATTTTGGATTCCGAAGGTACAACTTCTCGGTCACATCATTGATAGCATAGGCATTCATGTGGATCCAGTCAAGATAGAATCTATCAAGGATTGGGCATCTCCTAAGACAATAACGGAGATCCTCTGATTTTTAGGTCTTGCTGGTTACTATCGAAGGTTTATTGAGGGATTTTTAAAGATTGCTAAATAAATGACGAAGCTTACCCAGAAAGGGATCAAGTTTGACTGGGTGAAAAGGAAGAAAAAGATTTTTAGTTAATAAAGCAAAAGTTGTGCAGTGCGTCAATTCTGGCTTTACCTGAAGGAAGCAAAGATTTTGTGGTCTATTGTGATGCTTCACACAAGGGTTTAGGTGTTGTGTTGATGCAGAGAGAGAAGGTGATTGCCTATGGCTTTCGCAACTTAAAATTTCATGAGAAGACTACCACTCATGGATGTTAGAAACTTGGATCAGTGGTGTTCTACTCTAAAGATATGGAGACATTATCTATATGGAACCAAATGCATCGTGTTCACCGACCATAAAAAGTATACAACCTCATTCTTGACAAAGAGCTTACATGAGGCAACCACCGTTGGTTAGACATTACTAAGTGATTACGATTGTGACCATTGTGATCACCCGGGGAGGGCAAACATAGTGGGCCGGCAATTGAGCCGCGTAAGGAACGGATTGAGCCATTACGGGTTTGAGACTTAGTTCATGGATATTGGCATGGATCTCCCAAACAATACTAAAAGCTCCAGATCGAGCCCTGAACAGAGTAATCTGAGAAAGAAGAAGTAGGTGTACTATCAAGAAGGTACTATTACCCAAGGATAAGTGGACCACGCGTGATGGAACCTTATGTTTAAATGGCAGGTGTTGGTTGCCTTTGCTATGGCGGACTTAAGATCCTTGATATGATGAATCAAAAGTAAAATATTTCTATCAATCCGGTTATTGAAAAGATGTACCAAGACATGAAGAAGCTATACTGGTGGCCAAATATGAAGGCTGGCATCGCCACCTATGTTAGCAAGTGCTTGACGTGTGCAAAGGTTAAGGCTGAACATCAAAGGCCATCAGGACTATTAGTACAACCAGCAATACCCGAGTGGAAGTAGGGATAAATATCATGATGGATTTTATCACAAGCTTCCTAAGTCGTACATGGTTTTAGCACATTGGGTAATTATGTAACGACTTACAAAATTGCTAACTTCTTTGCCAATAAGGGAGAATACCATTGGAAAAATTGGCAAGGTTTGTACCTGACAGGATAGTAGCAAGATACGAATACCTGTTTCAATCATCTGTGATCGTGATGGGAGGTTCACATCAAATTTCTAAAGATCATTTCAGAAAGCTTTGGGTACAGATCTGAGAATGAGCACTGCGTATCATCTGGAAACTGATGGTCAGAGCAAGAGGACTATTTAAACTCTCGAGGACATGCTACGTGCTTGCGTGATCGATTTTGGAAAGGGCTGGGTTAAGCATTTGCCATTGGCCGAGTTTTCATACAACAACAGTTATCACGCTAGCATAAAGGCCGCCCCTTATGAGGCACTGTATGGTCGAAAATGTCGATCACCGGTGTGCTGGGCCGAGGTTGGGGAAGCCCAACTGACTGGTCCGGAATTGATCCAAGAAACAACGGAAAAGATCGTCCTGATCAAGCAAAGGATGCAAGCTGCTCAGGATCGACAAAAGAGCTATGCCGATCGGAAGCGAAAGCCGATGGAGTTCGAGGTTGGGGACAGAGTTATGCTCAAGGTCTCACCTTGGAAAGGGGTCGTACGATTCGGTAAGCGGGGCAAGCTGAACCCGAGATATGTCGGACCTTTCAAGGTGTTAGCAAAAGTGGGGAAAGTTGCCTACAGGCTGGAACTTCCTCAAGAGTTGAGCAGAGTTCACCATACTTTCCATGTGTCTAATCTGAAGAAATGTTACGCTGACGAACCTTTAGTCATGCCGTTAGAAGG
The DNA here is from genome assembly GCA_026074375.1 of Tanacetum coccineum. Lineage (NCBI taxonomy): Eukaryota > Viridiplantae > Streptophyta > Magnoliopsida > Asterales > Asteraceae > Tanacetum > Tanacetum coccineum. Next base: position 72,663 of record BQNB010010791.1, on the reverse strand, counting down.
AATTCATGTTGACGATAAGCTCTAGTTTGTGGAAGAGCCCGTTGAAATCATGGAACGGGAGATCAAACGATTGAAGCGAAGCCGGATACCATTGGTCAAGGTTCGCTGGAACTCTAGGCGGGGCCCTGAGTTCACCTGGGAACGTGAAGATTCGTTCAAACAAAAATACCCACAGCTTTTCACAAACCGGGCTTCGTCATCTGCTACAAGGTCTTAAGCTTTGAGGACAAAGCTCTTTTAACGGGTGGAGACTGTAACATTTCTCAATTTCAGGTCATTTTACGACTCCTATTATTAGTCACTGTTCATTTTAGTCCGATACGCGTTTACTTTTAATTTTGCTTTTGAGATAAATCGCGTAGACTAGAAATAACCATCTAATGTAAACGGTCATCAAATAAATTAAGGTTTACATCAACCAAGTAAGAAATAATTATTAAGAAGATAATTATGTACTTTGCGTATTTTATTTTTATTGGCCACGTAAAAGGGTTACGTGTCGCAATAAAATACATTTGGACGCACCCCGGAAATACCTAGACTTACCTAGACTCAAACCAACACCCACTTTTATAACCTTAACACAAAATTAAGTCAATTTTTGTGTCAAATGCCCACTAGGGCCGGGTATATACATATACATACCTAGGAAATCCTCTAATGATCTTAACAAGTACATGTACATTCTAATCCTCATAAATGCTAGTCCTAATGGTCTCCTACTAGCTTGTTAACCATTGGATAATAATCCTTTTGTTTCCTTGATCCTCCTAGGCGCGGCAAATTAAGAGAACACACAAACCATGATCTAAAATCTTAAGCAATCTTGTACAATTCAAGGATAATTCCATATCTTAGGTAATCTTGTACTTAGATTGAGCAATTAAGGAATGGTACTAGGTGGTTTAGCCTAAAACCATGAGTAATCAACTAGAACCCCTCAAAACCACCCTCTAGGGCACGGTTTGGGTTTGTGTATGTAACTAGAGGATGTAACTAGCATATTGTCTATAAATACTCACTTAGCCTCACCATTTAACACTCTTACAACTCTCACTCACTCAAACAATAAACACATACACTCTTTTCTCCTATCTTACTCGGCTTACATCAAACCGAACCCTCCCACGACCCACATTTCATTCTAAAGACACAAAGTGCCCTTAAGTTGGCATACAAGGTTGTTGAGAAGCATACGCGAGCTAAGGGTTGGGTATGCCAAGCTTTGAAGCTTAAGAAATACACGTTTGGGTGTATACGAGTCGGGTTTACATCTAAACCCACCATCAAGACTCTAGGACTATTGTAAGTCTCGAACTAAACCCATATCTATCTATATTCTAGTCGCTTTAGCATGTCTAGTTGGAAAGGGGCACGTTGCCGTATGTATGACAAAGTTAACATGGACACAAACATGCATGGTTCGACCCATGCATGGTTTACACACGTATGTTAAGTATATATGGCCTTGTGTGGTGCGAACAAGTATAAAAACGTGGTGAAATGTCGAGTTAAGTTTTAAACACTCATTTAAATACACAAATAAGGATCATAGTGATCATGGGTTCGTTTTACCTAGTCACGCAAAGTTTTAAACGTAAATATTTACTAGAAACATAGTGATACGACTTGGGAAGGAATACACGAGCCCATAGAATGAATGCATGTGTGGAAACACGATTAATAAACCCAAACGAGTGCTTAACGAAAGGGTCGAAACCTAAGAAAACAACTAGTGTAACAAGGGGTTAGGCCCGGGTCACATGGGCTTGGCAGCCCACTGTTGGGGGCCCAACAGGCCTAACGAGGCCTCGTGTGATAAGCTACGGCTTAACAATAAGCCATTTGAGCTTATTCGATGTGTGTTAGGGTATTAACTTAATCGAAACTTAGGCCACCTGCATTACAATGAACAAACGGAACCCTTAATGGGCTTTCTAGCCCATTAACGAGTCTTAATCAAGACATAAGCTCACGACAAGCCTAAGGCAGCTTATTGAGAAGCTCCCATAAGCTAAGTGGACTTAGTAGGCCTTAATATAGCAAACGGATCCAAATGGACCCAACCAAAAAGGCAAAAAACCCTATCGGGCCTCTATCGAGCCCAACAAGGCCCAACGAGGGCTTATTTATAAGCCGCGGCTTATTAATAAGCCACTCGGGTTTAATCATAATTTGAAGTGCTCATTTTGCTTCCCATAGGGCTTCCATATAATCTAGAGACCCATTCGAACCCTTAATGGGCCTTCTAGCCCATTAAAAGGCCCATAATAAGCAAATAAGCTCGCAATAAGCTGGGACAGCTTATTAGTGATTCTATGGTACTCAAAGGGGACTTATTGAACCTTAATGTGCTTAATGGGGACCCGAATGGGACAACAAAACACCCTAAATCCCTTAACGGGCCCATAACGAACCCAACGGGCCCAATAGAAGTGCTTATTAGCTTATTTCGAATAAGCTGAAATAAAAACAGTTGTTTGGGCTTAATACAAGTTAAAAATGAACTATAAAGGCCTAAAAACTCGAAAAGGGTGTATCGGGTTAAGCTATTGGGCTTACGGGCCCAATAAGCTCAAAATAAGCCATAATAAGCTCCCCGAGCTTATTATAGGCTTAACAGACCTCCTTTGTGCTTATTATAGACTCTTTTGGACTTAATTAGAAAACTATAACGGATCGTTAAAATGCTAAACGGACCTTAACGGGCCCAATAAGGCCCGTTAAGCCAAAAATAAGCTCGATAAGCTTATTTTTAAGCCGAAACAATTTTTATAACTTAATTGAGCTTAATAAAGAGAAATGACACTTGTTAAATTTTATTTGGAGCTAATATGCTATTTTCGCAAATTGAGGGACTAAAAGTGTCCAATTCGAAACATAAGGGATCAACTTTGTCATTTCCGAATTTCAATAACCCCAGGGACTGTTCTTGCAACATTCTGAAACTTAAGGATTTAAGTGTAATTATAAGGACCTAAACTACATTTTTGTAAACTTAAGGGACTAATTATGTCATTTCCGAAACTAAAAGGTTTGAAAAATATAAGTGTCTATATTTATAAACCTAGGGACTAAAAGTATAATAACTAGAAACTTAAGGGTATATTTGTGAAACAAAAGTGAACAAATAAAACACTTAACGAAGCGGTCGAATATTAAGATATTCGGACATTAAAAGGGTTTAATTAGCAACTTAATAAATAAGTATATTTATTAACAATGATTTCACGTTTCTCGAAAACCATCGGAATTATAAATACAATGATCTTGTGCATCACCACACAAGTGATCACGGTATATATAAACTTAAAATGGAATTTAGTTTATACAATGAGTTGTTAGCTTAAATGTGTGTAAAACTCAAGACTTGAGACCGTTACTTACTTACGGTACTTGACGGTGTGACCACTGCTTACTTGGATATTTATTTATATTCAGTGAACACCGGCTAAGGTGAGTTTCATGACCATATTTTATTAATTATTTAAATGATTTACATCCGTTGGGGTCGAGAACATTGCTTTGTTTTTACAAATTGGACGCAAGATCAAGGTATTGAGCAAGTGTACATTTTATACCATGATTACGTGTTTGCCTAAGTTGCTATAACCCATTATGTCCATAATCATGAACTGTTAATTGCATAGATGTGATTGGGAATTACATTGTGTGAGCGCGAATGTTATGGATAGATCTATTAGGGATTGACATCCCGTTCGGGTGGACTAGCTATCACTATGGGAACGATACGCATACCATGTCGAAATTCAATGGGATGTTGCAGGGTTAGCCCACATATTCACGGACACTTGTTGCAAATGTATATTTGCATTCATATATGGCGAGGCATTTCGGTGTCATGACGCTTAGGAAAAGTAATTACTTTTATGATGTTTGCATTTTGTTGCTTAATCATAAACTTGGAAAATCTTGCGTGGTCCTACAATCGATTATTACAATAAACCTATTGAATTCACCAACTTTATTGTAACCATTTTAAGCAAGTTTTTTTTCAGGTCAATAAGGCACGAGGTGCGATGATACATTGGGAGTCAATAAATGAAGAGTCAACACTTAAGATTTGGGGTCTTATTACACTTTGGGGACAATTGTTATAAACCGAAATCTTTATTTATATTGTTGAACAATATGAAGCCATGAGCTTATGTGACAAACAAGTATTTTGTTAATCCAATGTATCTTCTTTAAACGACACGTTTAGTAGTCGTTTTCAAATCTTGTGCTATTGACCCAATAATGTAACACTCTCGGATATTCAAACATTCCGCTGCTTGCTCAGATTTGAGGGTGTTACAATATGTGACCATGACGGTAGATTCACATCAAATTTTTGGAGGGCGTTTCAGAAGGCTTTGGGTACTTGTTTGGATATAAGTACTTCTTACCATCCGCAGACCGATGGACAAAGCGAAAGAACCATTCAGACACTAGAAGATATGGTACACGCTTGCGTGATAGACTTTGGGAATGGTTGGGAAAGGCACTTACCGCTGATCGAATTTTCGTATAACAATAGTTATCATGCTAGCATTAAAGCTGCCCCATTTGAGGCACTTTATGGTCGGAAGTGTCGATCACCTGTTTGTTAGGCCGAGGTCAGAGACGCTCAGCTCACCGGTCCAGAACTTATTCATGAGACAACCGAGAAGATTGTTCAAATCAAGCAAAGAATTCAAGCCGCTCTTGATCGCCAGAAGAGTTACGCCGATGTGAGGTGTAAGCCTTTAGAATTTCAAGTTGGTGACCGAGTCATGTTAAAGGTATCACCTTGGAAAGGGGTTATCCGTTTTGCTAAATGGGGGAAGTTGAACCCAAGGTATATTGACCCTTTTAAGGTGTTAGAAAAAGTAGGAACCATTTCTTAAAGACTCGAACTTCCACAACAATTAAGCAGGTTTCATAGCACGTTTCACGTATCCAACTTAAAGAAGTGTTTATCCGAAGAGCCGTTGGCAATCTCGTTGGATGAAATACATATTGACAACAAGCTGCACTTTGTTGAAGAACCAGTGGAGGTCATGGATCATGAGGTCAAACGGTTGAAACAAAGCCGTATTCCAATTATCAAGGTTTGATGGAACTCTAGGAGGGGTCCTGAGTTCACATGGTAACGTGAAGATCAATTTCGAAAGAAGTATCCGCATCTCTTCACGAAAACCACACCCTCGACAAGTGCCGCATCTTGGGCCTTGCGGACAAGGCTCCTTTAACGGGGGAAGACTGTAACAATCTGTTATTTCAGGCCATTTTACGACTCCAAATATTATATTATTATTTTTAGACTTTTGTGCGTTTACTTTTATTTTTTATCGTTAAGTTAAATCGCGTAAACGAAAAATGAGCATTCAACATAAACGGGCATCAAACAAATAAAATTTTACGTTCAATAAGTGTTATAGCATTATTAGAAGTATAATTTATAACATTTCATGATTTATTTTCGTACTTTACGTAAACGCATCTGGTTCGCGTTTTAGGCATCCATGCATGCATGTAAACACATAAACCCATCTACACTTCAACAAATACCCACCATTATACCCAATACCCAAAAATATATTACAAACTTATGTAAACATACATGTTAGCCGAATCTCTACACAAACATACCCATATCACTTAAAATTAATACAAAACCTCCACTAACTTGAATAAACAACATTAACCTTTGTCTAAAGGATCAAAACTCAATTACATTCATCACTTTTGGTGTGTATACTTTGACAGCAAACAAAGGGAGGAAGGAGACCAAGGATAAGCATGCTAAGCCTTGTCATCTCACTCTTACATAAAAGCAACTCATGTCATACTTGTTCCTTACACAACCTACTCTTACAAGACCTAAACTAATATAAAACACCATGAAACCATGCCCTAATGGCAACAAAAACCGGATACACCCTATTACAACCTCAAACCATTTGATAGTTTCATTTGGATGGTTTTATCACTAGGTCTTGCTATAAATAGAAGTCAAAAAGGGAAGTAAACTCACACTAAACAAATACAAGCAAAAATCAAACATCTTTTCTCTCCGTTTCATTCGAAACCTACGGTTCTCATATGCATCACCAAACTTTCATAAACTTTGATTTCTAAAGTGATTCAAGTATACTAAGGTTGATATATAGCATATATAAGGTGTATTAAAGGGTATTGGAAGCTTGGTTTGTTGATTAAAATGGTTGTTCAAGTAGGGTTTTCTTAGGGGTTTTTTTGTTAGAAACTAGGGTTTCTTGGTTAATACTTGGGTCTTGCTTGTGTTATCACCTTCATACACTCATCTAAGGTTTACCTAAAACCCTAACCTCTTCAATATATTGATTTCATGTTTTATATAATTGTTATATAGTTAATCATCACCTAGGTTTATTTTATAAAGTTTATAAAATAATTACACACTTGTTAAATTTGAACTATAATGTATACTTGGTGAAATGATGTTTAAAATATGACAATATGTTTTATTTAAGTATTTACAAGCAATGGATAATTTATATAATTATTTTTTAAGTTAAGGTTAATTATTTATTTATAAAGTGTATATAAATAAATAAACATGTTGGATATTTTCTTGGACACTTTGGACAATAAATCATGGACTATGATTAGTGGACTAAATATTTACTAATGTTGTTGTATTAGTAAATTTATAGGACTTGTAATATTTATAACATAACAAAAGTTTATAAACTAAACTTTATAGAAATTAAATTCGAACAGTTGGGTTATTTTGTTTAAATTCGAACACTTATAAAATCTTGAGATGTTTTATTAAAATAGTACATTTCATGACGATTCTAAATATATAAAGAACTTGAAAATACGAATTATAACGAAGGAGATATGAATTTTGCAAGTTTACGATAATTAAATATATAAAAGTGTTTTTATAAAAGTATTTTTATAAAAACTGTAATAGTGAGATATTTTACAGATTCTGTAATTATTTTTCTGAAAAGGTACATTTTATGAGGAACTCAAATAGATAAGGTACACTAAAAATGGATTTAAAATAGAAAAGTTATACTTTTTACGATTTATATAAAAAGTAACTTTATATAATTTTACTGTTTCTGTACGAAATTTATAAAACTTATTTGTCATTTTTCTATGAAAGTACAACTCATAATGATTCCAAATCTATAAAGAACATTAAAAACCGAATTATACCGAAGAAGTGACGCTATTCACAAGTTTAGATAAAAAGTATTTTTATAAAAGTAATTTATAAAAGTAAGTTACTGTTCATAATCGTGAGTTTTTGGGAAATATTTTTCTTAGATAGAACTTTTAATTATGAAGACGTGGATATAAGAATCACAAAAAACCGAATTAAAACGAATGAGTTATGATTTTTACGAGATTACAACAATTAATTATATAAAAGTAGTTTTATATAATTTTACAGAAACAGTAAAAGTTACTGTTCATTCTATTCATCAGTAGCTAAAAATATTATAAATGTATGATTTGATAGATTTTTGTTCTTACAAAACCGTGGGCATAAAGAACGTATTTAAAAACAGAGTTGATGATATCTCGAAATAGATTTAAGGTTTATAAACCTTTATTGCACTATTTTCATACGTGTGCAATATTTTTATGAAATCCAATTTAATACTAAGTATATAATATTCATTATATAATTACATAAGGTGTTTAAATACCAACATTATTATTTATAAATGATCATTGTTGAACAAGGTTTAACATTTTTTTAACGCAAAAACAAATTATGAAACATTTATTTTACATAGTACAAATTTATATTGTTTAATTTTATAAATATAAGCAAACATTTTAGGTGATGTGATGTAATTATATAGAATGATTACTGTTGTGTTAGTTCTCAAGAGTACATTGTACTCTCATACGGATCCTATATTTTAATTAGGTTGCACTTCGGGGACTATAAGTGATGATTTTCATATTTGATTTTACTTTTCAAATACATTTTTAATTGATGGTGGAGTTTCATGGACCCCATATATATACGATTACAATGATTTACAACTGGTTCGGAGGTGACGATAACATTGCATTATTTTACATTTTGACGCAAGTACTTTTTAAACAATTAGAGTATCGCCTAAGTAAGACTATTAACCCTCTTTGCCCGTGAATCATGAACTGTCTCAATTACTTGGAGTAAGTTGTGCAATGTGTGTTATACAATAGATCTAGTTGGGATGGAACATTCCCGTTCGGTCGGAAGTGAGCGACTCACTAGGTCTCGACGGATTGAACCACGGTACGTATTTGTATACCCATAGTTAGATTTGGGATATGTTGCGGGTTTGAGAACAATCTACACAGGCACTCTTGTTGGCATGGATTTGCAATACATACATGTCATAGCTTTTAGTGTCATGTGCTTAGGTGGAGTTTGGTAATGAATTTTTTGTGATATTGTATGTGTTTTCAATAGTCATGCAATGTGTAATCTTGCCGGGCCTACTTTTTACATTACTGAAACTTGTGAATTCTATAACATTTGTGGGATGGAGGTTTTTAAAGCAAGTTTTTATTCGGTCAATTAGTGGGCATGTCACAGGGTGCATTGGGTGGGCGTTTTTTAGTGGGGTTGTGCACTTGCTAACAGAGATGTAGTAAGCATGGCATTTTCAGGGAGTTTTGTTGGTTTTATAAATCTTTACAGTTACATGTGGATACATGTTTTGTAGTCAGTGCTTTTGTAACAAACAAATTTTCGTTAGCTCCTATGTATCAATTTGTCAAACGACTATTTAGAAGGTCGTTCATCATATCTTGTGCTAATTAATATATTGATGTAACGCCCCGGGACCCTTATTCAGCTGGACCCTATTTGGGGGTGTTACAAAGTTCGCCATTTTATCCACTTATTATATAGTTTACGACTTTTATAAGTTATACACTTTAATAAATCCTCCAACGCATTCCTCGTAATGTTTTTAGAAAGTTTCTAACGTGCCTAAATAATATATAAGTGTTACTACAATATTCACTAAGTATTTGATAACTCAAACGGACCCGAAAAGGTCTGAAACCCCATTTTTATGACCCATACAGCTCACTTTTTACTTAATAATATTCCCAGACTTAGTCCGACTTTGGAAGAGTGTATCTTCTTCGTTATAAGGATCCACGGTTTGACTGAAGGCTACATTTTAAGGAAAAATCATAATCTACAAGTTTTCTTTCATAATTTTTAGCCGACTCAGACCCGAAATGGGTCAAAAAACGAATTTAAAATCTGGACAGAATGTGCCCGAAACAATTTTGAGCTGTTAGAAATATTAGTGTTTCACCGAACTTCAGAAGGCCATATCTCACTCGTTTTAAGTTTGATTTTTACGTTCTTTATATCCACGCGAAGGTTATATACTAACATATTTTTCTGATTTAGCTTCTCGAAACAATTTTAAAGACCAGTTAACCACCTTTCTAATTTCGGACATAATCTAGGATTACCAAAAAATTTATCCGCAACATTCACAACACCTTTTATCTAACCTAATCCCTTCTCCAAAGGTAAAATCAACACAACAACACCCAATACTATTCTAACCCTTCCACCAATTTTTTACAACATCACTAAGTATCATTAACAACATGCTTAATCACTAATCTAACATTAAAACTACAATAACAACATATTAAGTGCAAAAACAAATAAAATACTTCCATCTTTAAAAACCCACTTGATTAGTTTATGAAAACATTCCATAAATATTCAGGTGATACTATTTTTTAAAGAAATATGCATAGAATTGAAAACAAGAAGTTGTAAAATCAAGGAAAATGCAAGAAAATGCTTACAAATGATGATGAACAAGATTCAACCCTAGATCTATAAGACGAACCCAAAAGAATCAAAACAGGGTAACTCAAAATCTTTAACCCAAACCTTAAATCTACCTTGAATCACCTTAGAATAAACCCTTGGTAACCTTGATCACTAGTATGAGCTTGAAAATAGAAGAGAAATGGAAACCCTAGGTGTTAGGTTTGAGCCGTGAGTCAAAGAGAGAGGGAAGAGAGACTTTGTGTTGTTTTCTTAGTTGTAAGAATGAGAATGAACCATAGTTTTGAGAATGATATGTATTTATAGGAAGAGTTCTAGGGTTAGGGAAAGTAATATTGACTAGTTAATGACACACACACTAGTTAAGTGTGTGTGTGTGTGTGTGTGTGTGTTTTTGGGTCGTGCACTATAGAACTAAAAGGGAGGGAGGTTTGAGCCAATTTGCAAGCTATGCACAATATGGTTAGCCATGGTTCATTATTTTTTTAACAAATGTGTCAAATGTGGTCAAAGTCACATGCATATGTTTTAAACAATAACCAAGGGTGAAAGTGACTTGTGAGAAAGTCTCCATCTAAGACTTACACATGCATGTGTAAGTGTCTAGTTTAAATTTTGATCATTTTCTTTTGTTTTGAAGAATTGACTCATAAACCTGTACAAGGCTTAGGAGGGGGATGAAAATTCAAAATTTTAATCTTAGGGAGTACATGAGATAATATTATGGGTTTACATGCAAAGGTTGTGAATTTATACATGCATGCACAAAACGCTAAAAATACAAAACGTACGCGTTTATCGTAAAATTTGTAAACTTAAGTGTACATGACCTATGTAACACTTATAATTGATTGTAACAAGTATATTATGAGTAGACTATAATTAGTCCAAAGTCGAAACACATCTGGAGACGTTTTTCAGTATATCCGAGACAACTTTCCGATTTTAGGTCAAATTGACTACGTAACTTATAAAAGTAAAAACAATGAAAGTTAATAACGAAATATTAACCTGTGAAATTGCCGAGTGTCATAATTAAGTTTTGTGATGCAACGCTGGAAAGAGTTTTGAAAGAAGACAAGTTAAATATCTTTGAGGCAGAGTTTTTGAAGAAGGCTCCACTGCTGGGTGACTTAGACCTCAAGATAATGAAGACATATGAACGAGAGATTATGAAGCGTCAAAGAC
>BQNB010010791.1:9337-60525 GCA_026074375.1 Tanacetum coccineum | reverse complement strand
TCCTTTAATTCCGTTATTGAAACATTTTTTCCCTTTTATTCCGAGATGACATTTTAAAAGATCCTTTTTGAAAGAATTTGACTATTTCTCCTCTTAAATAATGTCTTGTTTTCTATTTAAAGAGTTGTAGACATTGTTTGAGTGATAGAAAATTCGTTGAAAATATTTTTAGATAAGAAACTGATATGTTTAATCATTTTCAAAAACAACACCAATAAAAACAAGATTTCTCTCGTTTTACATAAATAAATGCACTGAAACGTACACTTATTTGATTAGATAGCACGGGTTATGTTGCAAAGTAAACACAAGTCTTTGAATGAATATGAAGTAATTCATTCCTAAGAAAAAATAATTTCCCGTTGTGAGGTCAAGTTTTCTTTTTAACGAAATACTTGCCTTTAAATTGAAGACCGAGTTGCTATCGAAAATAATAGCAAGCCATTGACATGTTTTGAATGTTTTTAAAACTTCTGCTTGAACTTCATTTACAACCACGTATCATTATTAAATGACATTTCTAAGGCCGTAAATGTTATCAATTTTCAAAAGACATGTCAAGAACACCATATTTTTATATTTTTCTAATTTTTTAATTTTGTAATATCTTTTTTATGATTTTATATTTTTATATTTTCTTTTTGAAATGTTTATATAAAATGAAAAACTCTTTTTTAGGTTATTCTGATTTTCTTATATACATATGATACAGAGGATATGTGAAGAGTTTACCACCATTACTCTTCTTCTTTGTCTGCCAGCTTTTGCAAAGTCTCAGAGGACATACTTCTCATACCAAGCTTGCTGATGAGAAAGTCAAGTCGTTCTCGTGCTAAAGGCTTAGTGAAAATGTCTGCCAACTAATACTTTGTTCTAACAAAATACAGCTCAACCACCCCGGTCTCCACTTGCTCCTTGATAAAGTGATGTCTGATGTCTATATGCTTGGATCGAGAGTGTTGGACGTTGTAGCAACATAAAGCAATTGCACTTTTATTATCACACTACAGAGGTATCTTGTTGAACACAAGGCCATAGTCCATCAATTGTGATCGCATCCAAAGTATTTGAGCATAACCTCCTGACAAGGCAATGTATTCAGCTTATGTACTGTATATGGCGGTGCTCTTGTGTTTCTTTTACAACTAGCTCACTAATCTATCACCTAACAGCTGCATACTCCCAGACGTACTTTTTCTGGTATCTTGGCAACCCGCATGGTCAGCATCTGCAAAAGTCGTTAAAACAATGCAAGAATCCTTCAAATACCACATACCCATATTAGTGGTTCCTCTTAGGTATTGAAATATTCGCTTAACCACATAAAAGTGCTTTTCGGCAGGCTTTGCCTAATTCCGGGCACACATGCACACAACAAATACAAGGTCTGGTCTACTTGATGTGAGATACATAAGGGTGCCAATCATTCCACGATAACATGTAGGATCAACGACTTTCCTTTGTGGATCTTCATCTAGTTTGGATTTCTCCACCATTGGAGTATCCGTTGGTTCATAGGTTTCCATACCATACTTTCTAAGTGAGTCAAGAGCATATTTGGATTGGTTTAAAAAGGTGCCTCTAGGACTCTATGAAATCTGTAGTCTTAAGAAAAATGATAGTTTTCCCATCATTGACATCTAGAATTTTAAACACATTATTTTTAAAAACGTTTCATAAAGATCAGGTTTAGTGGAAGCAAAGATAGTATCATCAACATAAATTTGTACCAATAATATGTCCTTGCCTTCGTGTCTGACGAACAATGTTGGGTCAATGGTGCATTTGGTGAACTTCTGGGAGAGTATAAATGAGGAGAGCAAATTATACCAAGCACGTGGAGCTTGTTTCAACCCATAAAGAGCCTTCTTTAGCTAATATACATGATTGGGATTCTCTGGATCTACAAACCTGTCTGGTTGGCTAACATAGACCTCCTCATGCAAAATTCTATTCAAGAACATGGTTTTCACATCTATTTGGTAGACGATCATGTTCATATGAGCAGCGAATGCAATAAAGATACGGATGGCCTCAAGTCAATCAACTAGAGAAAAATATTCCTCAAAGTCTATGCCTTCTTCCGGGTGATATCCCCTCTCTACCAGACGAGCCTTATTTTTCAACACACCACCTAGTTCGTCTAATTTCACCTTGTATATCCACTTAAAGGTAATAATCATAACACGATTCGGGCGAGGTACCAGCTCCCAAACTTCAAGATGTTTAAACTCGTCGAGTTCTTCTTGCATGGCTTCAATCCAACATGATTCCGTCAATGCTTCTTTGTAACTCTTGGGTTCAACGAAAGAAAGGAAAGCATCGAAATAGCAGAATAGGGCTTCATCTTGTAGTTGATGTTGGGTGGAGACCACTTTAGAAGGATCGCCAATCACATTATCAATCGGATGATCTTTGGTCCATTTGTTGATGTTTTAAGGTGGTTGATTAATTGAGTATACATGATTTGGAATAACAACCTGAGTAGAGGATTCTTAAGAACTAGGTTCTAGAATTGGAAAATTAACCTTGGGATTATTATCCATGTGTACAACTTCAATATCATGCTCTGCTTCTTCAACACCGAGAGGAATAACTAGGAGTGGTGTTTCTTGAGTTGTTTGAGAGGTACTTGAAGATGGTGCATCTTGATCAATTGTAGTTGAGGAAGGTGTACCGGTTGAAACAGCAGGTTCTAGTGCAATGATTGTTGGAACTTGAGGATCAACACATGGTGGAGGATTAAGATACTCATAAAACATTCGTTGAAATAATATTAACCAATCGTTCTTTGTTGGTGGAACATACTGATAATGCCCAATTTATGCATGTTTTCTATGGCGTTATTTGTATATATTCTATCATTTCTGGTGAACATTCGATACTAAATAAGCTAAAATTACTTGCAGGTTCACTTGAAGACATCCCGAGGCTAGATACAACAAAATCAAATACTTACGCAATAAAGAACGCATCACTCAAGAAAAAGATCAACAATCAAGTTCTATGTGCCTAAAGTACGTCGCACTTACCTTTTATGCCCCGTACTTACCTTCAAGTCAAAGACAGTCAACATTACATTAACTCAATAAGGATGCCGCATAATCTTTTGTGTGCCCCGCACTTCCCATCTGATATAAAGCATTTATGAAGACTTTAATACTACTTCATTTACACCCCAAGTATGCCACATAATTTTTTTTGTGCGCCGTACTTTCTCAATTAACATTTAATGCTAGTGCATTTAATCACCATGCGCGCTGCACAATATTTTGTGTGCGTGTACATTCACCCTAAATTTAGCCTATAAATAGAGGACGAATTGTCACTCTCAAAGCATTCCTCCCTATTCCTCTCATTCCACAAAACACACACACATTCCAACCCTCTTATCATCACCCATACAAACACCAAAAACACTACTCCTCTTGAAGAATAAAGATCTAACAATCAAGAACGAAGACGGTTATCAACTTAGTTATTGAAATAATGGAAGTTTATGTTAAATCTACTTTTGTTATGAACACTTTAGCCATGAGAGGCTAAATCTCTCATGACTACTCGGTGATGTTATGATAATAAATAAGAATTTGGTATGATCATGATCCCTTTAATCTTAAGCTTATGTTGAAATCCTATTATATCTTATCTTGTCCACCTTTGCTTATCAACTTAAACTATATAGTCATATTGGTATAGGTCGAAAGACCCGGTATGATCTATGTGGTTTTAAAGATTTGTCTATGATCTTTATCGTTTGTGCTGAGAAATCCACTTTCGTAATTGATAAACAAATAAGCTTTGATATACTAGTAACTGGATTATTTGAGTGACACATTTGGTCTAGTTAACTAAATATAAGTCTTGAGTTAAGTAAGTTAGTTTGTGAAAAATGTTTTCTGATGAGAAAATCCTTTTTTAAAACTAAGGTTCCATCATCGTGGTCTAATCATTTCCAACGCTTATAAATTATTTCTAACTATCCGAGCAGTTGATGTGTTTTAAAAGCTTTAAATTTATAATGACTAAAAATACCGATTTTATTATAGGGAAACACACGGGTAAAATTATAACCCACATATGTAGTATAATCTTTTTAGGTAAGACCAGGTCGTCCACAGGGATTTGAGTAGTGTTTAAATAATCAGAAAGAAAGTAAACTTTAACTTGAAAATGACTTTTTGTTTTACCAATGATAATAAAGATGACTACTCGGATAGTTGAAAATAATTTATAAGCGTTGGAAATGATTTGACCTTCAAGATGGAACCTTAATTTATAAAAAGGATTTTCTTGTTAGAAAACGTTTTCACAAACTAACTTACTTAACTCAAGACTTATATTTAGTTAACTAGACCAAATGTGTCACTCAAATAATCCAGTTACTAGTATATCAAAGCTTATTTGTTTATCAATTACGAAAGTGGATTTCTCGGCACAAGCGATAAAGATCATAGACAATCTTTAAAACCACATAAATCATACCGGGTCTTTCGACCTATACCAATATGACTATATAATTTAAGTTGATAAGTAAAGATGGACAAGATAAGATATAATAGGATTTCAACATAAGCTTGAGATTAAAGGGATCATGAACATACCAAATGCTTATTTATTATCATAACATCACCGAGTAGTCATGAGAGATTTAGCCTCTCGTGGCTAAAATGTTCATAACAAAAGTAGATTTAACATAAACTTCTATTATTTTAATAACTAAGTTGATAACCGTCTTCGTTCTTGATCGTTAGATCTTTGTTCTTCTAAGGAGTAGTGTTTTGGTGTTTTTATGGCTGAGAGGATTGGTGTGTGTATTATATGGAATGAGAAGAATGGAGAGGAGTGATTTGAGAGTGAAAATTCATCCTCTATTTATAGGCTGAATTTAGGTGAAAAGTGCGGCGCACACAAAACATTATGCGGCGTACTTGGTGATTAAATGCACTAGCATTGAATGTTAATTGAGAAAGTGTGGCGCACACAAAAGTATGTGCGGCGTACTTGGGGTGTAAATGCACTTGCATTAAAGTCTTCATTTACTCTTCTCATCAGATGGAAAGTGCGGCGCACTTAAGGTAAGTGCAGCGGTTTTTGGCTATTTAGGCAAGTGCGGCGTACATTAGTGGAGTGCGGCGCACTTTTTGTTCATTTAGCTTGAAATCTTTTCTTCTCTTTGTATTTGTCTTTCAAAGTGTGTAATTTCTTGAGTTTTAGACTATAGTGTCTTCAAGTGAACCTGCAAGCAATTTAAGCTTTTAAGTATCGAAAGTTCATGAGAAATGATAGAATATATACAAATAACGCCATAGAAAACATGTATAATTTGGGCGTTATCAAATCCCGCCACACTTAGCTTATTGCTTACCCTCAAGCAATCGAAGTGAGAAAATAAATCATTTATCGTGACGTGGAGAAAATTTGGATTTTATAAGAGATTGCATATTAGGTAACATTTCAGGCATAGACATATAACATAGCACCTCACATAGGGATAGTATTTGATTTTAATTCACTCATGCCACTCAGATAGGGTTTATATATATGTGAAGAACACTCAATTTGCACAGACATAATCTAGACAGCTATCATAGGCTTGTACTTAACACATAAACATGTCTGTTGCGGCGTGAGCACATGGACAAAAAACTCAAAGAGGAAAAATGTGATATTGATGAGGGTGAGAGCAGATACTTGATTCCATGTGCCAAAATTTTGCCTTATACTTTGAACTTTTTTTGCTGTGATAACTAAGGCTGGCACAAAACTTATTCTTCATCGAGCACATTTTTCTTGTTCTTGGGATACTGGGTATCTCAACACTAAAAGAGAGTGCTGCAGAGACATGATTACATAGGGATTTATTTCACCTCTTATCATACGACTTTGTCTATAAATTAACCTCACTGCGGTTGAGTTAATGATGATTAAGCACAAGTTCTAGAGCTTCTAAATTACCAGCTCACTCAAATATAATGATAAACCAATACCAATGTTCCATAAAGGGCGACAAAACCACATATACACATCCATAACAATGGAATAGATACATATGATTGCTCATTCTTTAACTCAAACAAGCTAAAGGCATCAATTATCTTGGGTACCAAAGGTGGATACCCAAATATTCTTATAGGCTTAGAATGCTCATAATTTAGTGGAGTAGGATGTGCTAGCTATAATGTCAATCCGGTTGAATTTGCCTTACTAAGAGCATTTTTTATATTTTTGAAAGCATATATATTAAAAACAATTTATAAAATATTGGTTGGAAGAAAGTTTTTTGACAGGGTAAACAAGGAGGGATATGATTAATTTTCCTATTTGGCTCCCCTCCACACTTAAGTTAAACATTGCCCTCAATGTGATAACTGATAATAAAGATGAAATAGGGAAAATTATGGGAAAACGGGACTTCCCATGGCAAAAGAAAGTGTATAGCTGAGAGATATTCTTGAGCAAACTTCATAATTTTCTATACCTTTGAGCTGTTCATGATTACTCATAACTCCATAACTGTTCATGATGTTAGCTATGTAGAATTACTCACAACTCCATAACTGTTCATCATCGGAAGAGGTATAATTACTCACAACTCCATAACTGTTCATGATGTTAGCTATGTAGAAAACCTCAGTTTTAATTTACTTAGCATAGGTTAAATATGCAATAAAAAGTGCAAAGTGCTTTTTAGTGAAACCGGCAGTGAAATACTTAAAGACGGAATTACCATATTAAGAGGGATTAGGAAAAATGGTCTTTATGTAATGAAAATGGGCAACTCACCTAAAGATAGTCTTTTCCTAACCTTAATGGATGATACTTTGACCTTATGGCATCGAATATTGGGTCACGCCAATATGCGACTTTTGTGAGGACTTTGTCCTATAAAGGGAAGCAAGTACACACAAGCCATAATGTAGATGTAATGAAAATGGGCAACTCACCAAAAGATAATCTTTGCCTTACCAAAACTAAAATTTAAAAATCACTTTTATGACGTTTGCAATATAAGGAAGCAATTACACACAAGCCATAATGTAGATGTATCAAATCACTCAACAATAGACAAGATAGAAAGTTTATAGATAGAAAGTCGGTTGTATCACATAGAGAGAGAAAGGAAAGGAAAATATATTATGATGTGAATAACCAAATGAACAACCAACCCTGTCCAAGGCAAGGAGAGGGGTATTTATACCTCACTATGGCCGGTCAACATAAAGATGACTTATGTTGACCCGGTTAGATTGGTAAGTTTCCAAATATTACGCTACGAGCTATACTATTACAATTTTGGAAGTGACCAATTATTTTCTCAATTTCTAACAATCTCCCTCCCCCTAAGGGAGGTCACTCTAATTTATAAAAAACTTAAGCTAAACATTCTATGAATGTCTTTAATCTTTAGCTCGTAGTCTTGTTATCTTGTTCTTTATCTTGTGAATCTTAATGTAGTAAACTCATGGTGTTGTCGTGTAGGTATGATTTATGCTTTCATGTTTTAAATTTATATTTTGTGAATCTTGGTGTAGTACTCGGTAAGGATGGAGTTCATGGCTAATTAGGTGTCGATCACAAGAGCGAGAAACAACCTTTTCCATTTTACTTATCTTTTTAGTTATCTAAACTAGTTAAATTCTATTCTACTGTTAAACCTTTGCTAAACCATTATGTTAATCCTAAATTAACTGATAAGGGAGCATTTTTTAGCCTACGAGAATGGCACGGGTTGTCTTGTGGGTGACTAAAATCAACTTAAGACACTTTAAAACCACATGTAAGCAAATATTAACAGAAGATTAAAAGAGCGGTTTGTAGCCATATATAAGAAAACTGTATTACACCATTATTAAATCCCAATCAGAAGTTGGTTTGTTTATATTAGTGCAATGATTTACTTATCTCGAGGGAGGCCATTCATTCATCAAGAATTAAGGCGGTAATTACCTTTACGGTAACCTAGAAACATAGAATTTTGTCATTATTAACGATCCGCAATAAAAGCATCCTTATTTGCTAATTATAATCTCTCTTTGGGATTAAAGCAATGGTGATCTTGTTAAATCCTAGCTCATAGTGACTTTACCCACTTACTGCTTAATGGCAATTCATACACTAGTAGTCTACTAACCAAGTCTTTACCAATTAATTGAGAACGTCCTCGTTGATCCTGGTCACCTGCTGGATCCAACATAAGCTCACAATCTAAGGGCAAAGGATAGGTCGTTTTTGTGATCTCTATTGGTCTTAGAGTATAAAATCACTTATGGAGAGCTATCCGACATCTAGATTTCTTGGTCCGTTTCACTAGTCGTTGAATGACTTGGCGCATACAAAAGCATGTAAACAAGTATAAACTGATAAACATAAACAAGCAATCAACGATAAATTAAGCAATCGAGATAAACAAACCAAACATTCAGATCTTCATAATAATGGCTAATACCTGAAGGTATTAGCCTTCAAACGTCATAATCAATACAAAAGTAATAATTTTGCCAGTGTAAACTAATCGAGGTAACGAATGATACCAAAAACTGAACGATTACATGAGTATAGGATATTACAAGTTGTTTCCTATGGAATTAATTACGTTGCAAGACCTCTTCTGCTCTTTTTCTCCTTTGAAAATCGACTTTTATGGTTTAAGTATCGAAAATATGATTTAGCACACCTAAAACTCGTTTTTAAGTTTTCTATTTATAAGGTCTGGAAAAAGGTCAATACGGTGTATCGAAAGGCTTCGATACGGCGTATTTGGGATTTCTTAGAGTAGGGACCACGTTCGATATCTTCCAGAATATTTTATTTCCATAGCTTGAATACGGCGTATTGGTCTTCCCTGGATACGGCGTATTGATCTTGTTTCCTTCGTGGTCTTTTGTGAAGTGCAGGCACAGATACGTCGTGTCTTCCTTGATGGATACGGCGTATTGGTTGTTAGAACGGTAATATTCAAATGTCTTCGTTTAAGCTCCAGAATGCGTGCCTTTTTGCTAATCTTCACTAAGTAATCAATAGTTACTACATTTCTCAAATACAAATAATTAGGTAATAATTATATAAAATGGGTTATTTTCATGGGATAAATGATGCTATAAAAGTGATGTTATTTGATGTCATCAAATATCCCCCCACTTGAATCCTACTTATCCTCAAGTAGCCTTTAGAAGTTTATGAAAATTTATCCCTAAGGATGTTTCCGTTAAGCATTTATTTGATCTATTACAAGTACATAACCAAACACCTCACAAAATAGGAAGATGAAAATACTCAAATCACTCAACTAATCTATGTGGTAACATGTAACTAATTCCCCTAATTGCTCAGTCGTGACGAGTATTCAATCATAGGCTTGGCAAGGATACACATCTTCACCACTAGAGCTAAGGAGTAACAAGTTTATAAAGGTAAAATGGGTTTTTATAATAGGCTTAGGGTTGATCATTCTAAAATCTTTCACCAAAAGTACCACACCAAAAAGGCAGCTGAAGCACACATACATGGCTGTAACGACAGAATAGGCATGTGTGTTGGATCACATCCTCATTCGAGTTGAACCAAGGGTTAGGATGAAGAATGATGTAGGGTAGGGATCTTTTAACTTTCACCAATAGTAATAAACCAATAAGGCAGCTGAATCATGTATACATGGCCGTAGCAACGGAATAGACATGCATGTTCGATCACATCCTCATTTACGTAAAACCCATAGTTAATGATTAGGAAAGTGAAATAAATTGTTGTTAAATAAAAATTACGAAACAAATAGACTAAGTCCAAGATACAAGTTGCTAGACACTTTTTTTTACCGTTACCATGAAAAAGACACAACTATTTACACACGTCTTGATCATAGATAAAAAATAACAACCTGAGTTGGCGTTCCCGTAACGGTCAACTTCCCAATCATCTCATACTTTACATACTTTTACAAGACAAGTGGCGATATCTACCACTTTAAACAAAACTTTACATCGCTGACTTATAAGAGGTATCAACGAATAATCGATCCTTCATATAATTCCTTCGGTCTAAGCTTTTGCGAAACGATTATCTTTAAACTTTCCTCCTCTTTTTTTGTGATTTTTCTAATTTTTTCTAATTTTTTTTCAAACTACGAAACTTGGTGTAATTTCACCATCTTCACGATCATAATAACTCCAGATAATTCTTCATTCTTCAGACGTACCTATAATTGTGTTAGTAGTAAAAATACATGAGTTTTGACTACTTTATACATTCCCATTTGCAATGTGCAAATTTCTTCCCAACCGTACCAAAGATAGAAAATTGACATAAGAGTCGAGAAATACATACTTTACACTTTAAGCAACTAGCAACTGATAAATGGACTTAATCTAACAGGGTAGGCTAATGTGTAAGGGTGTAACGAAATAAACAGTTGGTGTTATTCCTAAAGGATTGGCTCTATAGGTTTTTCTAGGGGTATCTTACTCATAAGATGAGAGTAAACAAAGGTTTTATACGGGGATTTAACTAACCAGTGTAGTTAGTTAATAAAACAACATATAAAGGCTTTTTGGGTGTAATCCTAGAAATTTACCAATTTAAACAAGTTACTCCATCTAAATCCATAATACTCATTATTGTGGTCTCGAATAGATATACCAAGCCAAGTTCTAATGTCTACAACATCACCGGCACATCATATTTTGTGGAATTTGGGTAAACATTTGGAAACGGATAAGGTTAAATCCTCACAATATCTAATAAGGGTTATTGTGTGTAGGTTATGTAACAAGTAATTTCACAAAATTATGCTTGAAAAAATAATAACTTTGAGCATAATTTAAGCATTTTATGTGAAAAATAAGACAAGTATACATTCTAATTCCCATCCCCTCACTTAAATTATACAACGTCCTCGTTGTATAGATAAAACATTAATAACAGGAATTAAAAGAATTAGAATAAGAAACTCCCCTGATATTTTGCTCGGTATATTCTCCAAGTTGAGTTTATGAGCAAGAATGTGTGTTGAAAATGCGTCTTGTATTCCAGCATGACTACAATCACACATAGGATTCCAGATGATCGATACTTCACCAACTTCGTCAATTTCTTTGTAGCGAGGTCTTGTGTAAAATATAGGAAAAACATGCAAAATCCTATCTCGAGTATCTAAGGTTAATTAAATAAGCTAAATAAACTGTACATGAAACCAATACGCCGTATCCATAAACTGGAATACGCCGTATTGAGAAACCTGTAAAAGTATCTAAATACATGTCAGTATGTTGAATACGTTGTATCATGTACATGAATACACCGTATTGACAGAACTGACAATAATGTTTAAAGTGCATAAAAATAAAGGACTGATAACGTCCAGACATTCAATACGCCGTATGGTATGGAGCGGATATGCCGTACTGATGTCTGGGAAGACAGACTTGATAAAAATAAATAACAATCCGGGTTGTCTCCCGAGAAGCACTTTTCTTTCAGCTAGTCTTTAAGCTAGACTTTTTCCTTCCATCTTTCTTCACTCAGTGCATGTCACCTTCCATCCGTTGTCCTTTTTTCTAAAAAATTTCTTGGTAGATTTGAGATATACTTTCTTCGTTTCTTTCCCAAGTGTTATATTCACATCTTCTTACAGTAATGTATTCTTCGTTAGGTCCTAGTGAATATTTTATAGCTTTAAACTTCTCAGCTTTGCATACCCTTTTAATGGGTTGCTCATCATTCTTATTGTCTCCTTTACGCTTCGTTTGTCTCAGCTCATTCCCTTTTTTAATGTTACGTTCGTCAAGGGCTTTGAAGAATGAATTAGTGTTAGTATTGAGGGGGTTTCCATATTCAGATTCCTTCCATTCTTTATTGCTCAAAATGTTTTATCCATTCATCTTTTATTCCAACTTCCATTCATCCAAGAGTGGAACAATACCTTTTTAGTCCTTCCATCCACTTTCATATGTTTTTCGAATGACGAATTTACTCGTGATATGAATTTAAGTAGATCAATCCCCCAGTTATCCCCTTTGTCCAACATCTCATCTTCGCCATCGTGGGATTCGAGATAGAATTTACAAAAGAATTTTTCTACTAGCTCTTCCCAAGTGGTAATTTTTCCTTCATCCTAATTAATCCACCATTGTTTTGCATCATCGGCTAGTGAAAGTGGAAAAATCTTCCTTCGTAGCCGATGGGAGTCCACACCAAGAATTTTGATTAAATCAAGTAATTCAAGAACCTTAGCAATGTAGTCCACCAAGTCTTCATCAAACATATAGTGGTATGCATTATTTTTTAATTCTATCAAAAATTTCTTGCTGTGTTCAAAATTTATATTATCGTCGGTAATAGGCTCAGTAGGATTTGATTCAGCTTGAGCATTTTTCATGTATTTCTTTAAAATTGGTTCTGCCATAGTTCTTGTAGTATCTTCTTCAATCAACTAGCTCCGATAATTGTAATCTATAACAAAGGTAAAAATATCAGCAGGATTTGCTCTGAAGAAAGATATAAAAATAGGCCACGTAACATCATTGAATTTTAAGGCTTATGTTACTGTATCTGATGATCAATACGCCGTATTTAATGGATCTTAATACGTCGTATTAACCTTTTGAACGAATACGTTGTATTGGATAAGAAGGTTGAATAGCCGTATCCAATGGAAATGGATACGTCGTTTCATGTCATCGACCCGAACAGTGTATTAGAGAAAACAATTAAACACACAAACAACTAAACTAAGCAAATATACAAGCAAACAATTAAACACAAATATACAGAATATACAAAATTATATACTTATCTAAATTGCACTAATCATAATGGTTAGATCTAATCTAATGTAAAAAAACTAAAATATCAAATAAAAATGAAGATTAAATTTTCACTCCCCGGCAACGGCGCCAAAAACTTAATGGTGACTAAACCTATGTTAATCCTAAATCTAACGGATAAGGGGGGTTTCAGCCTGAGCGACTGGCAAGGGTTTCGTGGTGACTAAAATCAACTTAAGACACTAAAACACACATAATCAAATTAACAGAAGATAAAAGAGCGGTCTAGCCAAATATAAGAACTCTTCTACCCCCTTCATCTGTCTCTACCATACCACCTGTACTACTACAAACAACAACACCTATCCCTACACCACCAATCACCACCGAAGCTCTATCTGTTACAATGATTATAGATCCACTCCATGCTGATATTCAAAGAGTATATTTTCTGGAGAAAGATGTTCAAGATTTAAAAGAGGCTAATAATACTACAACACTCTGTGTTTCACTTAGATCTAAAATGCCGCCAGCTATTAATGCATATCTTGGATCCAGTCTGGGAGATGCACTTCAAAAGGTGCTTCAGAAACATACGAAAGAACGGATACAAAAGTATCCTCAGTAAGCTGACTACAAGGAGATGATTGAAGAGTCTTTGCAAGCAAATATTATTAATGAGGTCAAGAATCAATTGCCAAAGTTTCTACCCAATGCAGTATCTAACTTTGCTACTCCAGTGATTCAAAGCACTGTAAAGAAAGAACTTGAGAAGACTCAACTCCCAGTAGCTCTATCTTCCTCTCAGTCTCAATCTTCTCTCAAAGCAGAAGAGTCATTATCTGAATATGAACTGAAGAGAATTCTCTTTAAAAAGATAGATAAAAGCTGCTCCTATCTGACTCATGACAAGCACCAAGCCTTACTTGATGCTTTGTTGAATTCAATGAGTCTTGATGATGTTATTTCAAGTGGTCAACCTGATCTAGAGAAAGTTTTAAGAAAATGAGATCATGATGACAAAGACCCTTCAGTTGGACCAAACCAGGATAAGAAGACCAAGAGAAGTAGAACCAAAGAGCCTGAGCCATCAAAGAAATCATCTACCTATAAAGAACCATCTAAAGGTAAATCCCTTGCAAAAACCTCTAAATCTTTGAAAATCTATGATTGTAGAAGAACCAGTTGAGATGGCCTCTGATGATATTGAACAAACCATTGATGATGTGGTCACCGATGCTGATCAAATACATGCTGACTCAACTCAAACTAAGGATAAAGCTCCAAAGAAAGATTGGTTCAAACAACCTCCAAGGCCTCCTACTCCTAATCAAGAATGGAACAAGCATCAAGTTGTAGTTGATCAACCTAAACAGCCTTGGTTCAACAAAATGGTGTCTGCTATAAAGGATCCGCTCACATTTGATGAACTAATGGCCACTCTGATTGATTTCTCCAAGTATACGATGAATCGACTCAAGATAGACAATCTTACTCAAGCACGCTTAGTAGGACCTGTCTACGAGCTGTTAAAAGGCACATGCAAAAGCAGCATTGAACTTGAGTACAATATGGAGGAGTGCTTTAAAGCATTGACAGACAAACTTGATTAGAATAATCCAGAAGGAGATTGATGCCCCTTTGACTTGACCAAGCCTCTTCCCTTGAAAGGGCGTCCAGGCCGTCTAACCGTTGCTGCCGAATACTTCTTCAACAATGATTTGGAATTTCTAAAATCATCAGATCCGGAAAAGAAGTACACTACGTCTATCACGAAGACCAAAGCAGCTCGGTATGAGATAGTGGGAATTAAAGACATGGTCCCTACGCTTTGGAGTGCTACCAAAGTGGGGTATGACAAAGATGCGTTAAAGGGGATTAAGCACTGGCGTGACAAGCGTCAGCATTGGTATAGATCTCAGATAAATAAATTTTCCAAGCATAAAGTCTACTCTACTCAAAAGATCCTCAGTGTGGTCAGTGTGAAAGTCGAGCGATTGCATGATTCTTTGTTGATCTACACTTGAACAACATTTAAGACATGCTTCTTCTTGTTGTTCAACACAAGTTATTCCAACTCGACGGTAGTGATATTGTTGGCTTTATTGTGGCCCTTCATATGTTCACAAGAAGTCTTATCATCAAAAGACGAGTCGAGGATCTTCAGCTTGGTGTAGAGAGTTACCAAAAGAAACTGAATATCACCAAACCTTAAAAGACCTATCCTGGAATCGAATTCAAAGAACTCTACACTCCATCATTTGACCCACCATGGATAATCTATGAAGACTTGAACAAACAAAAGAGAGTGATGCGGGCTGATAAGCTATATAAGTTCTCGGATAGGACACTCAAGACTATTCATGATGAACTTCACCAACGCCTGCTTATTTTTTGACTCAGATACAATGATGACATGCCAGGGATAAAATGATCATTTATGGATAAAAGGAGGTTGGGTCTTATGGTGGAGTTGATTAATAAGAAGATGCTTGAAATGCGGATCATTAGGAATCTGGAAAGATTGGTTGGTGCTTAGGAACTCGAGATGGACTACAAACTGATGACACGTACTGAATGATCGTCAAGTCCAATCTCAAATCTAATCTTATGAATAATGTGAATATGTAGTATAGACTTATAAAAATAGGCAAGTATACATAGTGGTTGAGTAAGAATTTTCTAGAATTTTTCAATCAATTCAAAATATTTCAAATTAACGTACTCGTCACTATATATAATACCCTCATAAATTGAGGGAGAGCATTAAAAATTTCTCTCCCCAAACAGTTTTCAAACATATTTGAATCAATTGATATCTAAACTATCAGGAGATTTGACATTTTTGATAAGGGGAGAAAATGTGATTAAAATATATATGGCTAAAGATGTGATCTTAAGGACTCAAGTGCGAGCTTCACCATTTATGTGCTAAACATTTTTGAATATCCGATGCACATGTTGAGGGGGGGCATTTTTGAAAAGTAAAAACTATCGAGGTACAAATGTTTTGACTTATGCCGCGAGTACCTTGATTGAGTTTTTCAATGGTTTTACAGCAATGAGAACAGTACCCAAAGACCGACCATGTAATTAATTAGAGTTATAAGGTGGTTAAGATTAGGTAGTCGTTCTCATGACCCAGCCAGAACCGGAGGGATCTACCTAGGGACATTCCATTAGATAGAATAAAAGTCCTTAGGTATGATACAAAAGCAGTAAAAGTAAGACAGGGGATAATGCAGACTAAGATAGAGCTAACACTGGAACAAACCCAACAAGGGTTACTGATGAAGGTCTTAGTTTAGTCATTGACGGGTTGAATGAATCAAAATAATTTAAGATAAAGGGTGTAAGAAATAAGCCCTCCATACACATTATGTAGAACCAGGTACAATACATAGCTATCAGTGATCAATGCACAATCCCTCCTCTTGCCACACAAGGTTCTCTTAATGGATTATTGTTTTCATTTCTCATGGAGATTAACGCATTTCTATCAACATTCTCACTCTGAGTTAGTTGATATTAAAAAGGTGGCAGTCTGTTTCAGCCTCCGACTACGAAAACAAAAGTGCACTATCGAGTCTAGAGCCATTAAAGAGATCATCCATAAATCTCATTAGGAAACTAATACAAAATATACTTGTTGACTCACACATTGTGACAACCAGAAATATCTTAAGAGTCCTGCGCATTATCCTTGTGATATTGCCAGAACATCAGAGTGATACTTAAGTATTCACAATGACGATGGAAATCCTTCCAGAGCCAACGTCAAACAAGCTTCGCGGTAGGTGACTTATGAGATCCTACATGGATCAAACTTATGATACTGGATATCGATTTGGTCCAGCTTATGAATTGACGAATGAATTTTGAAAAAGATAAAAATGTTGATGTGTTATAAAACCGTTTGCATCATAACACACCAACTAATGTTTCTAAATCAATTTTCAATCTTATGTCCATGGGAAGCCTCACAAGAGTATCTGGACATAGGAAAGCTGAACACGAATTGACGACTCAATTGGGAAGATAGTAACTTACCGATTCACTCTCACAGTGCTATCTGCTTTGAGACGTTCTTGTTTGAGAAAAAGCTAAGTACGATGAATCTAATATTCACATATTAGAGAATTCAATACTACAAGATGGAAAACCTATCAAGGAGATTCATCTTTAAAGATAAATCTAACTGATCACATGTCGGTACTCACAAAACCGAAGGTTGATAAACAGAGTCGAATGACAAAGCCATATTCATCCACAAGCTTTATTGCTAACTGTTTATTTGCAAATCAATCCTATGGTGGTGAAGCATCAGTCTCGATGAGTCGAAGTCAATGCCACATGATCATACCCGACTGACATATGTAAAAACATTATGAAAGCTCAAGTAAATGTTTCAAAAGACTTCCGCTACTCTGATACCATACGTCTTCCTTGAAGTGACGAAGTATTAAAGTTAAAGCATTTCAAGAAAGATGAATATACAAGCTTTCAAGACAAAGAAAGGTATGAGCATGTCGGTCCGAAAGTCACAAGTTCATAAGAAAGCAAAGAGTACAAGATGATAAAAGGAGATTATGCTTGGTTGATGATCTCAAGAAGCTCAAGATCACATACAAGTCAAGCTAAAGAAACAAGCTCAAGCTTAAAAGTCTAAAGATCACTACTTCACATTCACAAGATAAAGATCAAAGAAATCAAGACTATGAGAAAAGACTAAAGACATTCATAGAATGATAAGTTTAAATTTTTGTAAATTGGAGTGACCTCCCTTAGGGGGAGATTGTTAGGAATACGAAAAAGTCTTGGTCACTTCCAATATATCGTTAAGTAGCTCGTAGTATAATATTTGGAACTTAGCTAAGCTAATCGGGTCAACATAAGATACCCCTTATGTTGACCGCGTCTATGTAAGGGTATAAATACCCTTTTCATGCCTTGAAGAGGGTTGTTGGTTCATTTCATAATACAAGTTTCTTTCTCTCACTAAGTGTTTCAACCTCCTCTTTCTCTCTCTAGATTTTCCTTCTCGTTTAGTCATCTTAGATTGTATGTTTGATATCCTACAATAACATATAAGAGACGGCGTCAGGATTCTCAAGACGGCGTCTGAAAGTAGCCCCCTCAAAAGAAACCCTAGAAGCTTCATCGAAGCGACGGCGTCAGAAATATTGTGACGCCGTCGCGGTCTATTTTCCTATATATACAAACTCGTTTTAGGGTTTTTGGTGAGTAATTTTTGGGAACCGAACCCTAGTTTTACAAGACAACTTTAGCAGCTTTTAAGCTCATTTTTAAGGTGTCAAAACCCTCTTGTAACATCCTTAAGTACATATTTTAATCAAGTGAGATCTCCTATCTTTTATCATTTAATATGTTTATGTGTTGTTTGATTGATTCTTGTTCTTCACTTCTCTTTAACATGCTAGGCTAGATCAATTAGTATTTACTTATGATTGCATGAAACTTAGTTTGTATATTTTTTTAGTATTGCATCTTGTGATGGATGTGCGCGGTAGTCTTTAGAAAACTAGCCATAAAACATTAAATTGGCATAGACTTCTAGGGATAGGCGAGTGTGTAGAAAGGATATATCATCGGTAACAGTCTTCATACTACCTTACCTCTAATATAGTTAATCCCTCTTAAGTGTTTTACATGCATGTAATATACTCTTAGGGGATTTGTAATAGTCTTTATACTACCTTACTTGTGCGTTGCCTTAACAGAATATTACGTAGACGGTGTTTTCGTGTAGTTCGTTCATGACTTAGGAAAAACATACACAGATCATCGCAAGAGTAACAAAGCAATAGAATTAGGATAAGTAAACTAAGAAGTAGTGCATGATTAAGTAAATACGTCCGTTTATCATAAAGTTATCACTAAAGTAGTTTAGATTTATATTTAGTTTAATTAGTCAAAACCAAACTAACCTCTCAAACCAGAATTTTACCTACTTTCATAAAATATAAAAATACAAAAATAATCTTCTCTCATCCCAACCTATTCCTCTAGACAACGATAACAATCCCCGACTCTTGCCTATACTACACTGCAACGATTAAATACACTGTCTAGAAAATTGTAAAGCTTCTTGTGAATTCTTACGAAAACCACATCAATTTGACCTTTAATAGTAAAGTGAAGGCTGCAATATTCGATATAGACAATATTTTATCTAAAAGTTTGCATAGTCAAACTTGACGCATAATATATTAAGTGTATTTTTTTTATCTAGATCATTCAAGCCTATGAAATAGTAATGATCAGAAATGAGACCAAGATGAAAATGATGTCTTTTGCATAACGTGGTTTAAGTTTATACTTGTGAATACTCGCGCATAGCGGCGGTGATAAAAATTGCTAACCCAACTTGCTCCGTAATTCCCTACCCGTTTAGAGAATTCGTTTGTTTGGGTTTCCGTAGTTTTCCCGCAACATCATATTAACATCATCCTCGCTTGTATAAAGACTCACACACTCTCTTACCCATCAAACATTGTCTCCAAAAGCATATATCTTTTACGAATTAAGTTTGTATTCAAATTAAAGTTAAAGTTGTTAAAATATTCAAAATAAACCCATTAAAAATGTGAAAAGATACAAGTTTATAAAATATATAAAAATGGATGTTGAATTAAAGATCATAAAATTTTAGAAAATACGGTGAAATTAAATTATAAAAAAATAAATAGATAAAAAGATATGTCAAATTGAAAATAAAAGTGATTTTTTAATTAAAAAGTGACACATGTCACTCTATGATATGATTTTTTAAAATAAGATGGATGATCAAGATTGCACATCTTTATCTTAATTTTTGATGAGACCCACATTGTAAATGATTTATATAATAGTATAGATATAGGCATGGGCATAAGAGACTGTTTTTTATAAGGTTACATGATTGTTTTATAACATAGTTGTAGTAGTTATATTGTTTTAAAAAATGATCATAGTTGCATCTTACTAGATTTCGTAACACATATAGTACTAATTTCAGTAGTTATAAATTTTCATTGTGACATTATTTTTAGAAAAGACGGCGACGTCAATAAACAAATTAAAATTATACGGACACATAATTTATGGGTACCCTTATTGGCACCCCCAGGCCCACTGCATAGTGTTAAAAGGTACAAAAGATTTCTTTTGTACCCCTTTTTTTACAGTGAAACGCAATTTTTTATCAGTTTTTGTTTCGTAATTTTTGACAGTTTCATACTTTTGACCTGTTAAACTTTATATTTTTTGTTCCGTTTTTTCCGTGTCACAGTTTTATAACATATACAAAATTATAAAAATACAAAAAAAATAAAATAAAAAAAAAACCGCAAAAAACCCGGAGGGTACAAATAGTGTTTTAAGGGGGTACATATACCATAAGCCATAATTTATATTGAAACAAGTACATGAAACTGAAACCTTTGTTGATATCATTGCGCCTAATCATAAATGTTACTATTAGCCATGGTTTGATGTATTAAGTTGTAGCATGTCACTTGTATATTTAGAGCTATATTAATGTATTATTATGTAAAATATTTGCTCTTAGAGCATCAGGTATCATAACTTGGCAACACCATTTTTTGGGTGCCACATCAGCGTCACATCAGCATAACACCAACACCACTCATCTAATCATAACACCAAATAACACCACTCACCTCTTTATTTTCATAAAACCCCCTAAACAATTATTTCATTATTTTAACAAACTAACTATTTCATTCATAATTAAACATACAAATTACATTAAAAAAACACATTACGAAATTAAAAAAAAAAACATTACGAAATAAAAAAAAACATTACGGAAATTAAAAAAAAACAATTAGGGGAAAAAAAAAATTACATTACGAATTAAAAAAAAAAACTACTCGTTCTTTGTCACTTCGTTCTCTCGTCACCAAATCTTTTTCATTTTGTTTTTGATCAATTTTTTTTGCTTCTTGATCCAATAGGCGTCGTCTTCGTCCAAATACTTGGTGCTAGTAGCTAGAAGAAAACCTCAACTCCTCCAACCCGAATTATGTAGTGCGGTCTTTTTCGGCTTGAGCATTCGAAAGCACTTTCGGCGGCTTCCAGTTTCAAGACGAAGCTCCTGCTCATTAGCTCCCACGATTGGGCCGACGAGGCTACTTCTACCGGTGATCTGCCGTTTTTTTACTTTTGTATCTTGCGGTCGGATTTGCTTTTCTGGGGGCGTTGGTTTTGCCGGGCGGAACGTGGTCGTGCATCGTGACCGAATAGATCCTCTTGGCTAGCCCCGGGGACGTCTCCGGTTAAGTCAACTTGTTCCGGTGCGTCCCATTTCGGGTGGGAAATATTAAAACGGCCAAAAGCATCTTCTTGAGAAAAACTAGCGGACCCCTCTATGCTCGTAGGGTAAAAAATACTTTGGCCGTTTCATATAATCACACGTTTTCGACACTTTTCCCCAAACGTTTGGCCCGGTTTTGTACGAGGCGTTGATACTTTTTGGCAATTGGCATTCAACGTATGACATATATAGTCAACATCCTCCTTCGTTACGGTTTGAAATTTTTTCGAATTGAACTCTTTCAAAACAATGATAACAAAAAACGTGTCATGCTATTGTGACCTTTTACGACTTTATTATCTTCCGGAAACGGCCACGTAAACATGTGCAAGCAATTCTTTCTTCGTCCGGTAGCCAACGGCCCGCTGTTGTACCGGCCTCTTGGGGGCTCGTATTCAACTATTTTTTTCCCATTCGGGCCATTTTTTTCTTTGCGATCAACCTTTTTTTCGGCGAATCGACTTGTTGAGTTGAGTGAGTTCGTTTGGGGAAGATTCTGCAGTGGGATGATGGTGGGTTTTGTTGCTAGATTATCTAAATCACGGTTTAGGATTGGTGATTGTTGCCACATCGGAAAAAAAAAAAAGCTGTTGTTGTTCTTGTTGTATTGTTTGAAAATGTTCCGGCGTCATAGGACCCGGGTGTGGAGATTCATTGAAAAATGTTGTTGGGAAATTCAGACATTTTTTTATTGCTAAAAATGTATATTTGTATTTGATAAGTGGTGAATTTGTAGTGCAACGCAATTTTTTGTCAGTTTTTGTTTTGTAATTTTTGACAGTTTCATACTTTTGACCTGTTAAACTTTATATTTTTCGTTCCGTTTTTTCCGTGTCACAGTTTTATAACATATACAAAATTATAAAAATACAAAAAAAATAAAATACAAAAAAAAACCGCAAAAAACCCGGGGGTACAAATGATGTTTTAAGGGGGTACATATATCATAAGCCATAATTTATATTGAAACAAGTACATGAAACTGAAACCTTTGTTGATGTCATTGCGCCTAATCATAAATGTTACTATTAGCCATGGTTTGATGTATTAAGTTGTAGCATGTCACTTGTATATTTAGAGCTATATTAATGTATTATTATGTAAAATATTTGCTCTTATGTGTTTGTAATAATTTTAATATCTTAAGCAATATTAACTTGGGAACCGAATAACACATTCATTTAGTCTTACATATTGCAATACTGCATGTGTTTAAGATTTTGGTGTTGATATATAATATAATGCATGCTTGGATACTTGGAGCTTGCACTATTTGGTAAAGATATAATATGACATGTCAATAAATATTGAAAGATATCAAACACAACATTATCACGAATTTTATAGTATGATTCCTCTAATAAATTTTCATAATATAATAACGACATACAAAACATTTGCACATAAAAATATATTAACTAAATTGTTAAGATTGGTGCTTATGCAAAATCAAGTTTGATCATGAATTGTTTTTTACCCTGCCTATTTTGCCATGACTAGTTCCTTTTTAGGTGCAATACTATATCAAATTTTATACAAAACATGCTTAATATGATATGTATATGACCAAACACGGTTTATATTGTGTTTTGGGTTATAATCATGTTTTTACATATGAGGTTGATTGTTAGTTAGACAATATTTTGAGATTTAATCACTAACTTGATTTAGTCAATGTCAAATGGAACATCACTTGTTAGTATACTTTCAAATTGAATTTTTGCATAATTTGAGTTTATGGCTTTATAGATGGTGGATAAAATTATATTGTGCCTTATGCGCGAGTCGATGCTAGAGTGTATACTTATAAGAATAGTGCTTATATAATTTTATTAGAGAACCAAAAGTATAAATGTGATGATGTATTAGTTTCACCATATCATTCAACTTTAACATAAAATCAAGTGCAATTGAAGCACATGTGGTCAAAAAGTAGTGGTTTATGTGTCAAGATTTCGCGTAAAGTAAAGTGCGGTTGAAGCACAAAAGTGGTCATAAAAAATAAGTTTATGTAGCAAGATTATTCTATTATGTGGCATAACCGATTAGATCATCCAGAGTCAATGTGATGCGAAATATATCGAAGAACAATATGTTTCTTCAAAGATAAATTTTATGGTTCTCGATGGAAGTTAATTGTTCATCTATCACCATCAAGGGACAATCTATATTCCAGATCTAATGTTTTAGAATGAATATAAAGGAGATGTATGTAGGCCTATACATCCGCCATGTAGATCAATTTGAGTTTTAAAATCGATGCATCATCAAAATGATCATCAAATACACAACTTAAAGTTAGTGTGATTCATGACTCAGCTAATAAATAGAGAGCACGATTTTCCAAAGTATATTTTTGAAGTTGGTGGTGAATACTTTTAAGCATTGGGCGATTATTGGAATAAGTGTTGAATTTTATATAGCCCATGTTCATACGCGAATTGCTTTTGTTGAAACGTTTATAATTGTCTTCAGTTGATTGCCAAGCCAATGATTGTAAGAACAAAATTTTTGGTTTATGGGGCATGTTATAACATATGAGTTTGCATCTTGCCTACAAGCTATAATGAATCCTCTCCATTAGAATGGTTTTGGTCACAAACCATACAGTTACCATATGAGATATTTGGGCAATATACAGTAAATCCACCACAACGCATAAAATGGGATGTTGAAACTGATAATTCATTCAAGGGGAGAATGAGCAACGATATATTTGGAATGAATTGTTATATAAATGTTGATCCTCAAACTATTGAATATGAATTTGAAGTTCAAGGGACAATCAATATTCCAGATCTAGTAATTGCCAGACATGTTTAGTGACCTAACATAAGAGAATGGATCATATATACGCTGCTAATGCTCCAATTACAATGTCAGTCCCAGTAGTAAAATCAATGATTGGTAGTGAGACTATGACATGAATGCATTATGATTAACCAATTTATTCCAAATAAAAATTCCTCGAATTAATAAATAAAATGGAGCAAGAATATCAGGATGGTCGAATCGATGTAATAAATGTTAATACAAATAAACAAGTAAAAACATTTATTTTTATTTTACGATCTTACTATGTTTTATTGATAACAACTCACAAAATCATATCAAGTAAACTACCTAGATCACAAAGCATTTTATACCCAAAATAATTTTATAAAATGTACACATTTCCATGTTTAGTAACTTAGAATTATAAATTACATAACTTTTAAATAAATCTTCAACTGTTTTTACATCATTGATAACATAATCACCCTACCATATCTTAGGGTAATCTACCAAGATTACATATAATATTTCAAGATTTAGCAATCCAAAATTAGAGTTTTGTATCAGGGTGCCAGTTCCCTTGTGTAACACAACCGGTTCCATTAAAGCAAGAAAACCGTGGAGAATCGAGCTGCAGGACTAGCCGGTTCTATTATGTTACACTGGCTGATTCCCTTCTGCAATGGAACCGGCAGAACCGGGCTACAGTATAGTTTAGACCTATAAATACCAAGCCATTTCTCATGTTTTACTCACCCATTTTTCTCATACTAATCTCTCTAATCTAATGATCATTCTCTTCTCTATATTTCTTGTTTAGTTTCTTTTAGCATTTGTAGGTAATTCTCTTCAAAGAAGAAATAGCCAAACACCCCTTTGAGACGATCAAGTTCTAAGAATCTTGCTTCGCCTCTCCATTGCATTATCAAGATTACTTTGTTGTATCTTGTACATCATATAGTAGTTAGAGTTGTATTTATCATCTTTGTAAACCAAGTGTAGTAGTGTTTGTGTGATTCTACCTTTGTTAGAATTCGGTATTTAGCTTTGTACCGTTAAAAAGGTGTAAGTGACGTTATGAGGCTTCTCTCTCGGTTGATGGAGATTGGTGACTAGTGTTTACTAACTCCCGAGTAGGTGACTCGGGGAGTGGAGTAGGGCAAGGAAGGTGTCCTTGTAGCCGAACCACTATCTTGTGTCTTGGTTCTATCTCTCTAACTCTTTACTTACTCCCCTTTCCATACATAATTAGATTAGTAACTAAACATCAATATCGTTATACTTCACATAAGATCAAAAGTTAATTTTGATTAGAAATTTTTGAACGGGAAAACTATTCAACCCCTTCTAGTTCTCCACAATTGCCATCAAGAGCTAGGTTACCAAAGTTTTAAAAAAATATTGTATTTTAAATCTTTAAAACGATTATAAATTCAGAAAACTACAAAGAGGGTCAATCTATGCGATGACCACCTCTCTTTGTGGCTAATTGCTTTACCTATTAGAAAAACCGTTTTGAAACTTATGTGAATTCTAAGGACATTGATCTTTGGCATATTATAGTTTATGGTAATTATAAACCTACCATTAAGAACAAAGACACCAATAAGGAAGAAATTATTCCTTATGAAAAGTTTGAGGAAACTCATATGAAAATGGTTTCTAAAAATGATGAAGCAAAAATGTTTTTATACAATGCTTTGCCTAAAAAGGAATATGAAAGAATTTTCATGTGTAATACGGCTAAAGATATTTGGAACACACTAATAATTACTCATCAAGGTAATAACCAAGTTAAAAATAACAAAATAGACTTGTTTGTCCATACATATGAAGAATTTGTTATTTCCGATGATGAAACTATTTATTGTGCTTTTGCTAGATTTAATACTATTATTACATCTTTAAAATCACTTGATGAATCTTATTCAAGTCGTAATCATGTTAGCAAATTCTTAAGGGCTCTCCCCACCAAGTGGCGTCCAAAGGTGACGGCAATAGAAGAATCCAAGGACTTATCAACATTACCTCTAGATGAGCTCATCGGCAATCTAAAAGTCTATGAGGTAGTGCTTGAAAAGGACTCGGAGATCTCTAAGAGAAAGAAAGAAAAATACAAATCACTTTCACTTAAAGCAAGAAAAGTATCAAGTGATGAAGAAGTATCTTGCTCGAGTAGTGACGATGAAGAATATGCCATGGTAGTAACAGACTTCAAAAAATTCTTTAGAGGAAGAGGGAAGTTTGTCCGCCAACCTCACGACGACAAAAAGAACTTACAGAAAATGAAGGACGACAAAAAGGAGAAACAAGATCAAAGATGTTTCAAGTGTGGTGATCCAAATCACTTTATAAGTGAGTGTCCCAAACACTCCTTCAACGATCAAAAGGCATTCGTTGTAGGGTGTTGGAGCGATAGTGAAGAAGACTCCAAGAAGGATGAAATTTGTCTCATGGCTCTTGACAATAATGAGGTATAATCCGACACTCCTTATTATAGTAGTTCATCCTTAGATAGTGAATCATTACAAAATAAGTATAACAAATTATGCAAGATTAGTCTTAGGATTATGAATAAAAACAAACACCTAAGTCCAAAAATGAGTTGTTAAAAAATGAAACTTGTGATCTTAGAAAAAGGGTAGAACAACTAGAAAAGAACAAAGAAGTTTGCGTAGATTGTGAATCATGTGTCAAATTACAAACTAAAGTAAACTCCTTATCTCTTAAACTAGCAAAGTTTGAAAATAGTAGTTTCTTTTTACAATAAATGATTGAAATTCAAAAACCACAAAAAAGATAAAAAGGGTCTCGGATTCACAGAGGATAAAGCTTCGACTAGCAAAGTAAAAAAAGAAAAATTGGGTCATAAATTTCACGAAATTCCCTCTGTAAAACCGGCCGAGCCGGTTCCCGTTACAAGAGAACCGGCCAGTTCAAGCGAACAAAACCGGCTATTTGCAGAAAAATGTGAAACTATAGAGTCTAACATAGTAAAAAGAAATGCTTCCGTACAAATAACAAAGAAACCTTTTTCAATCGCTCCTGTAAGAAATGTAAAACAAACGCCAATCATAAAACTTGATCAAGGACTTGGAAAAAGCAAAATCCAAACGCCCCCTAAAACATCCTATTGGAGAACCAACACATTATATCCTAAAAGCGACTACCATCAAGTTGGTTGGAACTATTCAACGCAACAAGGATATCAGTTTCAACCTCCTAACTTTAGTCCATGGGGATCTTGCCCTCCATACGCATACATGAACCAATCAAATGAAATGTATAACGCTAACAGACCCATGAGATATTGAGGACCAAATGCTTGAGTTACTTTGTGATTCTAGGTGCGTCTAAAAGTCAAATTAGAACCGGATGAATGGATCAAAGATAGTGGATGCTCAAGACACATGACGGGCAACAAAGATCTCTTCTCGTCCTATGAAGCCATCAATGGAGGTAACATAGTGTTTAGTAGTAACATTAAAAGCAAGATCATCGGAAAAGGTATAATTACTCACAACTCCCTAACTGTTCATGATGTTAGCTATGTAGAAAACCTTAGTTTTAATATACTTAGCATAGGTTAAATATGCAATAAAAAGTGCAAAGTGCTTTTTAGTGAAACTGGCAGTGAAATACTTAAAGATGGAATTACCATATTAAGAGGGATTAGGACAAATGGTCTTTATGTAATGAAAATGGGCAACTCACCTAAAGATAGTCTTTTCCTAACCTTAATGGATGATACTTTGAACTTATGGCATCGAAGATTGGGTCACGCCAATATGCGACTTTTGTGAGGACTTTGTCCTATAAAGGGAAGCAAGTACACACAAGTCATAATGTAGATGTAATGAAAATGGGCAACTCACCTAAAGATAGTCTTTGCCTTACCAAAACTAAAATTTAAAAATCACTTTTGTGACGTTTGCAATATAAGGAAGCAAGTACACACAAGCCATAATGTAGATGTATCAAATCACTCAACAATAGACAAGATAGAAAGTTTAGAGATAGAAAGTCAGTTGTATCACATAGAGAGAGAAAGGAAAGGAAAATATATTATGATGTGAATAACCAAATGAACAACCAACCCTATCCAAGGCATGGAGAGGGGTATTTATACCTCACTATGGCCGGTCAACATAAAGATGACTTATGTTGACCCGGTTAGATTGGTAAGTTTCCAAATATTACGCTATGAGCTATACTATTACAATTTTGGAAGTGACCGAGTATTTTCTCGATTTCTAACAATCTCTCTCCCCCTAAGGGAGGTCACTCTAATTTACAAAAAATTTAAGCTCTACATTCTATGAATGTCTTTAATCTTTAGCTCGTAGTCTTGTTATCTTGTTCTTTATCTTGTGAATCTTAATGTAGTAAACTGATGGTGTTGTCGTGTAGGTATGATTTATGCTTTCATGTTTTAAATTTATATTTTGTAAATCTTGGTGTACTCGGTCAGATGGGAGTTTCATGGTAATTAGGGTGTCGATCACTAAGAGCGAGAAACAACCTTTCAATTTATTAATATTTTAGTTATCTAAACTAAGTTAATTCTATTCTATGTTAAACCTATGCTAAACCTATGTTAATCCTAAATCTAACAGATAAGGAGGGTTTTTCAGCCTAAGAGACTGGCACGGGTTTTGTGGTGACTAAAATCAACTTAAGACACTAAAACACATGTAAGAAAATTAACAGAAGATAAGAAAACTGTATTAACCATTATTAATCCAATCAGAACGTTGGTTTGTTTATATAGTGCAATGATTACTTATCTCGAGGCGGCATATCATTCATAAGATTAAGGCGGTACTTCTTCCTTAAACCTAGACACGTAGAATTCTGTCATAATTAAACGCATCCGCATAAAGCATCCTTATTTGCTGATTATAATCTCTCTTAGGGATTAAAGCAATGGTGATCTTGTTAAATCCTAGCTCATAGTGACTTTACCCACTTACTGCTTAATGGCAATTCATACACTAGTAGTCCACTAACCAAGTCTTTACCAATTAATTGAGAACGTCCTCGTTGATCCCTAGGTCACCTGCTGGTCCAACTAAGCTCACAATCTAAGGGCAAAGATAGGTCGTTATTTGTGATCCTATTGGTCTAGATGTATAAATCACTATATGGAGAGCTATCCCGGCATCTAGATTACTTGGTCCGTATCACTAGATCCAGTTGAATGATAGGTCGCATACAAAAGCATGTAAACAAGTATAAACTGATAAACATAAACAAGCAATCAACGATAAATTAAGCAATCGAGATAAACAAACCAAACATTCAGATCTTCATAATAATGGCTAATACCTGAAGGTATTAGCCTTCAAACGTCATAATCAATACAAAAGTAATAATTTTGCCAGTGTAAACTAATCGAGGTAACGAATGATACCAAAAACTGAACGATTACACGAGTATAGGAGATTACAAGTTGTTTCC
This sequence comes from Tanacetum coccineum, assembly GCA_026074375.1. Lineage (NCBI taxonomy): Eukaryota > Viridiplantae > Streptophyta > Magnoliopsida > Asterales > Asteraceae > Tanacetum > Tanacetum coccineum. The sequence continues at coordinate 31,191 of BQNB010010791.1, read as the reverse complement.
TATGGAATTAATTACGTTGCAAGACCTCTTCTGCTCTTTTTCTCCTTTGAAAATCGACTTTTATGGTTTAAGTATCGAAAATATGATTTAGCACACCTAAAACTCGTTTTTAAGTTTTCTATTTATAAGGTCTGGAAAAAGGTCAATGAGTAGGGACCACGTTTGATATCTTCCAGAATATTTTATTTCTATAGCTTGAATACGGCGTATTGGTCTTCCCTGGATACGGCGTATTAATCTTGTTTCCTTCGTGGTCTTTTGTGAAGTGCAGGCACAGATACGCCGTGTCTTCCTTGATGGATACGGCGTATTGGTTGTCAGAACGGTAATATTCAAATGTCTTCGTTTAAGCTCCAGAATGCGTGCCTTTTTGCTAATCTTCACTAAGTAATCAATAGTTACTACATTTCTCAAATACAAACAATTAAGTAATAATTCTTTGTAATAATTATATAAAATGGGTTATTTTCATGGGATAAATGATGCTATAAAAGTGACGTTATTTGATGTCATCAAATATCCCCCCACTTGAATCCTACTTGTCCTCAAGTAGCCTTTAGAAGTTTATGAAAATTTATCCCTAAGGATGTTTCCGTTAAGCATTTATTTGATCTATTACAAGTACATAACCAAACACCTCACGAAATAGGAAGATGAAAACACTCAAATCACTCAACTAATCTATGTGGTAACATGTAACTAATTTGCCTAATTGCTCGGTCGTGACGAGTATTCTATCATAGGCTTGGCAAGGATACACATCTTCACCACTAGAGCTAAGGAGTAACAAGTTTATAAAGGTAAAATGGGTTTTTATAATAAGGCTTAGGGTTGATCATTCTACAATCTTTCACCAAAAGTACCACACCAACAAGGCAGCTGAAGCACACATACATGGCTGTAACGACAGAATAGGCATGTGTGTTGGATCACATCCTCATTCGAGTTGAACCAAGGGTTAGGATAAAGAATGATGTAGGGTAGGGATCTTCTAACTTTCACCAATAGTAATAAACCAACAAGGCAGCTGAATCATGTATACATGGCCGTAACGACGGAATAGACATGCATGTTCGATCACATCCTCATTTACGTAAAACCCATGGTTAATGATTAGGAAAGGGAAATAAATTGTTGTTAAATAAAAATTACGAAACAAATAGACTAAGTCCAAGATACAAGTTGCTAGACACTTTTTTCTGACCGTTACCATGAAAAAGACACAACTATTTACACACGTCTTGATCATAGATAAAAAATAACAACCTGAGTTGGCGTTCCCGTAACGGTCAACTTCCCAATCATCCCATACTTTACATACTTTTACAAGACAAGTGGCGATATCTACCACTTTATACAAAACTTTACATCGTTGACTTATAAGAGGTATCAACGAATAATCGATCCTTCATATAATTCCTTCGGTCTAAGCTTTTGCGAAACGATTATCTTTAAACTTTCCTCCTCTTTTTTTGCAATTTTTCTAATTTTTTTTAAACAACTGTGATACTTAGTGTAATTTCACCATCTTCACAATCATAATAACTCCGGATAATTCCTTCGATAATTCTTCATTCTTTAGACGTACCTATAATTGTGTTAGTAGTAAAAATACATAAGTTTTGACTAGTTTATACATTCCCATTTGCAATGTGCAAATTTCTTCCCAACCGTACCAAAGATAGAAAATTGACACAAGAGTCGAGAAATACATACTTTACACTTTAAGCAACTAGCAACTGATAAATAGACTTAATCTAACAGGGTAGGCTAAGGTGTAAGGGTGTAACGAAACAAACAGTTGGTGTTATTCCTAAAGGATTAGCTCTATAGGTTTTTCTAGGGGTATCTTACTCATAAGATGAGAGTAAACAAATGTTTTATATGGGGATTTAACTAACCAGTGTAGTTAGTTAATAAAACAACATATAAAGGGTTTTTGGGTGTAATCCTATAAATTTACCAATTTAAACAAGTTACTCCATCTAAATCCATAATACTCATTTTTGTGGTCTCGAATAGATATACCAAGCCAAGTTCTAATGTCTACAATATCACCGACACGTCATATTTTGTGGAATTTGGGTAAACATTTGGAAACGGATAAGGTTAAATCCTCACAATATCTAATAAGGGTTATTGTGTGCATGATATGTAACAAGTAATTTCACAAAATTATGCTTGAAAAATAATAAATTTGAGCATAATTTAAGCATTTTATGTGAAAAATAGGACAAGTATATATTCTAATTCCCATCCCCTCACTTAAATTATACAACGTCCTCGTTGTATAGATAAAACATTAATAACAGGAATTAAAAGAATTAGAATAAGAAACTCCCCTGATATTTTGCTCGGTATATTCACCAAGTTGAGTTTATGAGCAAGAATGTGTGTTGTAAATGCGTTTTGTATTCCAGCATGACTACAATCACACTTAGGATTCCAGATGATCGATACTTCACCAACTTCGTCGATTTCTTTGCAGCGAGGTCCTGTGCAAAATATAGGAAAAACATGCAAAATCCTATCTCGGGTATCTACGGTTAATTAAATAAGCTAAATAAACTGTACAGGAAACCAATACGCTGTATCCATAAACTGGAATACGCCATATTGAGAAACCTATAAAAGTATCTAAATATAGGTCAGTATGTTGAATACGTTGTATCATGTACATGAATACACCGTATTGACAGAACTGACAAAAATGTTTAAGGTGCATAAAAATAAAGGACTGATAACGTCGTCTCCCGGGAAGCACTTTTCTTTCAGCTAGTCTTTAAGTTAGACTTTTTCCTTCCAGCTTTCTTCACTCGATGCATGTCACCTTCCATCCGTTGTTCTTTTTTCTAAAAAATATCTTGGTAGATTTGAGACATACTTTCTTCGTTTCTTTCCCAAGTGTTATATTGACATCTTCTTACAACAATGTATTATTCGTTAGGTCCTAGTGAATATTTTATAGCTTTAAACTTCTCAGCTTTGCATACCCTTTTAATGGGTTGCTCATCATTCTTATTGTCTCCTTTACACTTCATTTATCTCAGTTCATTCCCTTTTTTAATGTTACGTTCGTCATGGGCTTTGAAGAATGAATCAGTGGTAGTATTTAGGGGGTTTCCATATTCAGATTCCTTCCATTCTTTATTGCTCAAAATGTTGTTATCCATTCATCTTTTATTCTAACTTCCATTCATCCAAGAGTGTAACAATACCTTTTTAGTCCTTCAATCCACTTTCATATGTTTTTCGAATGACGAATTTACTCGTGATATGAAATCAAGTGGATCAATCCCCCAGTAATCCCCTTCGTCCAACATCTCATCTTCGCCATCGTGGGATTCGGGATAGAATTTACAAAAGAATTTTTCTACTAGCTCTTCCCAAGTGGTAATTTTTCCTTCACCCTCATTAATCCACCATTGTTTTGCATCATTAGCTAGTGAAAGTGGGAAAATCTTCCTTCGTAGCCGATGGGAGTCCACACCAAGAATTTTGATTAAATCAAGTAATTCAAGAACCGTAGCAATGTGGTCCACCACGTCTTCATCAAACATAAAATGGTATGCATTATTTTTTAATTCTATCAAAAATTCCTTGCTGAGTTCAAAATTTATATTATTGTCGGTAATAGGCTCAGTAGGATTTGATTCAGCTTGAGCATTTTTCATGTATTTCTTTAAAATTGGTTCTGATATAGTTCTTGTAGTATCTTCTTCAATCAACTAGCTTCGATAATTGTAATCTGTAACAAAGGTAAAAAATATCAGCAGGATTTGCTCTAAAGAAATATAAAAAATTAGGCACGTAAATCAAATATGAATTTTAAGGCTTATGTTACTGTATCAGATGATCAATACGCCGTATTCAATGGATCTTAATACGCCGTATTAATCTTTTAAACGAATACATTGTATTGGATAATAAGGTTGAATACCCGTATCTAATGGAAGTGGATACGGTGTATCAGGTCATCGACCCGAACAGTGTATTAGAGAAAACAATTAAACACACAAACAACTAAACTAAGCAAATATACAAGCAAACAATTAAACACAAATATGCAGAATATACAAATATATATACTTATCTATATTACACTAATCTAATGTAAAAAACTAAAATATCAAATAAAAATGAAGATTAAATTTTCACTCCCCGGCAACGGCGCCAAAAACTTGATGGTGACTAAACCTATGTTAATCCTAAATCTAACGGATAAGGGGGGTTTCAGCCTGAGCGACTGGCAAGGGTTTCGTGGTGACAAAATCAACTTAAGACACTAAAACACACGCAAGCAAATTAACAAAAGACAAAAGAGCGGTCTAGCCAAATATAAGAAAACTAAATTAACCATTATTAATCTAATCAGAATGTTGGTTTGTTTATTTAGTGCAATGAATACTTATCTTGAGGCAGCATATCATTCTTAAGATTAAGGCGGTACTTCTTCCTTAAACCTAGATACGTAAAATTTTGTCACAATTAAATGCATCCGCATAAAGCATCCTTATTTTGCTGATTATAATCTATCTTGTGGATTAAAGCAATGGTGATCTTGTTAAACCCTAGCTCATAGAGACTTTACCCACTTACTGCTTAATGGAAATTCATACACTAGTAGTCTACTAACCAAGTCTTTACCAATTAATTAAGAACGTACTCGTTGATCCCTGGGGTCACCTGCTAGTCTAACTAAGCTTGCAATCTAAGGGCAAAGATAGGTCGTTATTTGTGATCCTATTGGTCTAGATGTATAAATCACTATATGGAGAGCCATCCCGATAACTAGATTACTTGGTCCGTTTACTAGATCCAGTTGAATGATAGGTCGCATACAAAAGCACGTAAACAAGTATAAACTGATAAACAAAAACAAGCAATCAATGATAAATTAAGCAATCGAGATAAACAAACCAAACATTCTGATCTTCATAATAATGGCTAATACCCGAAGGTATTATCCTTCAAATGTCATAATAAATACAAAAGTAATAATTTAGCCAAGGTAAACTAACCGAGTTAACTAATGATACCAAAAATTGAATGATTACAAGAGTATAGGAGATTACAAATTGTTTCCTATGCAATTGATTATGTTGCAAGACCTCTTCTGCTCTTCTTCTCCTCTGAAAATAGACTTTTATGGTTTAGGTATCGAAAATATGATTTGGACACTTAAAACTCGTTTTTTGAGTTTTCTATTTATAAGGTATGGAAAGAGGTTAATACGGCGTATCGAAAGGATTCGATACGGCGTATTGGGGGTTTCTTGGAGTAGGGACCATGTTCAATATCTTCTAGAATATTCATAGCTTGAATACGGCGTATTGGTCTTCCCTGGATATGGCGTATTGAACTTTTTCTTCGTGGTCTTTTGTGAAGTGAAGGCACAGATATGTTGTATCTTCCTTAATGGATATGGCGTATTAGTTATCAGAACAGTAATCTTCATATTTCTTCGTTTAAGCTCCAGAATACGTACCTTTTTGCTAATCTTTACCAAGTACTCTATAATTACTGCAATTCTCAAATACAAACGATTAAGTAACAATTCTTCGCAATAATTATATAAAATGTGTTATTTTCATGGGATAAATGATGCTATAAAAGTGACGTTATTTGATGTCATCAACTCTCTCAGAGAATGGAACCCATTTATCATCACGAGCAGCAACTTGTTATTTTTTTTGAGGATTCATGATTCTGCTTAAGAATTAACCACTACAGTTTATATATACAACAAATATACATTTTACTGATTTATTATGTTTATCCTTTGATGATATGATTGATCTATGATTAGGTTTCATGTAAACATGACAGAATTACTACACTCAATGAATAAGTCAATTAAGGTCAATAGTCAAAAGTCAACACAAAGTAGTCAACATGACATTTCCAAGAGAACTTAGGACACACATTCAATTAGAGAGCAGCAAATGAACATTCAAGAATCACACATTATGGAACATGGCACCATAAGTAAGTAATACAAAAATTTAGGCAGAGTTTCTTTTCATAATTATGTCATATTTCGCTTGAAAATGTACCTGTGCATGTTTCGCTTGAAAACAACTTAACATGTTTCGCTTAGATAAGGTTAGTCATGTTTCGCTTAGATAAACCTTATATGTTTTGCTTAGAATAAACTTACATGTTTCGCTTGGAATGAAAGAAACATGTTTCGCTTGAAATTGATAAAAACATGTTTTGCTCAGAAAAACATGTTTTGCTACATTCAAGTAAAACATGTTTCGCTTCGTTTAAAGCTACTTAACTCAAGTTTTACCAAGTTAAAACCTTTAAGCACATCTAACAATCCTCACATATTAATAATAGCACCACATAATCAATTTCCATAAACATTAAACAACATTTTAAGCAAGCTATTCAAAATTCGAGCTCGCAAAGGGAATACACTCATGGCAAACATGATAAGGACCATTTAGGACAAATACTAAGCACTTAGAAGACAATATCAGATTACAAACACACTTTGCATACCATACAAGCAAAACTTAAACAATCTTTGATGAAACAACCTTAGAAAACAACTTTTCCAATTAAAAGGGTTTCTAAGGAACCAAGAACATGTTTAAATAGCATAAGAACGCTCATATGATACTTCTTAACACAAACCCACAACCAAATAACTATCCATACATGTTTCGCTTATACGCCCATCACAATGATCATCATATCTCTTATATGGTTAAGAGATATGCACAACTGTTTCACAAGCATATCAGACGTACCATAACGCACAAAACCCCTCAATCAATTAGACATAAACCTCAACTTTTAAATTATGAACCCTAATTCGTTTTTAAGTGATTAAGAGTGATAAGAGGAGATTTAATCTAATTAGATTTACCTAAATGATGAGAAATGTGTTAGGAACGAGTGGGTGAGTACCTTTTGCCTTAAAAAGATTTGATTTACACGTTTGAATGGAGCGATATGTGTACGAGATAGAGAGAGAGAGAGAGAGAGAGAGAGAAATATGTTAAGTGTTTTTGAATTTTGTGTGAGTGAGCGAAATGGGTTAGAAAACTAATATAACCGGCTAAGTTTTCATAAATGGAAAGACTGGTCCCCGTTGTTTATAACACGTTCTATTATCCTTTTAAGCTTAATGTTAAGTCTAAACTAGTTCTAGAAATGTCATATTGAGTCCCTTAAATTGATAATAAGATTATTAGTGTAACGCCCCGACCCAAAAGGGTAGAAGTATTACAAATATGGTGTGACATCAAAAGCATACATAATCATAACACAAGCATAAACAGCGGAAGTCTTAATAAATAACCAAAGGAAATAAGTCAACACGACTTAAGGTACATAAGTTCTCAAAAGATAGACATATCCAACGAAATAACAAATGTCTTGAAAAGAAACAATTCATATATCAAAACTAATATCTCTAGGGTAAGTCCACACTCAGCACTCATATCCCGAAAGCAACCCCGGCTCTAGCTTAGATACCTGCCAGCCAGGCTAAGAAAGTGCGGCGAGCTTACAAGCCCAGTGCATAGAGATATTATATAATCGAACGCAAAAGATACCGGAAATTCAAGGAAATGATACAAGACAAAAGGATATCACAAGACATATCAAAAGGAAACAAATAATGTAAGACTAATCCAGAAGTCCATTCATGAGCGGTAAAGGTAAGGATGTAAATTAGAAAATACGAATCAAGTCCAATTACCAAGCCCAAACAAAATCATATCATAGTAACCATAGAGAGCGAGCTCCAATGTTAAAGACGTGGATTCACCCAAACATCATCACCAAATACCAATATCATAATGTTCATAATCCATCGAATACAAAAACAAAATCTAGGATCATCCATACGCCCCATAAACAATATATAATCTTTCGATAATGCGCATATCAAATCAAAATGGGGGACGGCTGAAGAAATCACATCTCTAACACAAAGTCATCCAAAGGTCATCAATGACACAGCCATGTTACCTCATGGCCTAGAAACAAATAGTGGCTGGTTCTCAAACTGAAGGGTTCAAAGCAAGTCATATTCAAAGTTCATTTCAAAGGAATCATAGTAAAGGTTTAATGCCAAAGGTTCAAATACAAAGTAGCATAGCATGGTACAAATTAGAACATAATACAATCATATAAGAGAACCCAGATAAAAGGGCCAAGAAAATGTAGCAAAACCACATAAGGAAACAAAGATCAAGAGGAATATGTCATGAAAAACCTTAACGATAAGGTCAGAAATCTGTAACCTTATCCGAAGCAAAGTAATAACCAAAGGAAAACACCACAAGAATATCACAATCACATCCCTCTTGACCGAACCTAAAGAAATGATGGAATTCGAATTACAAACCATTCATATTAAGTTAACTTCATTTTTAGTAACTTCCATTTTTATAACTTTCCATTTTTAGTACTTCCATTTTTAGTAAACTTTCAAAATTAGTAACTTACCATTTTTTAGTAACTTTCCATTTTTAGTACCTTTCGCAAAATTATTGAATATTCGACATTTGAGATTCTATTAATATTTTGAATAGAGCTTAGGGACTTAATAATGTCACCTTACAAGTTTAGGGTAAATAGAAAACGTTCCTTATTTTAGGGTTTAATATACAAAATCAAAATTTTTAATTAAAAGGGTAAATATCAAAGTTTTCACATTTTACTTCAGATTATACCTTCCACTTTCTTGTATTTACAAGTCAACCCTTAATTTACATAATTTACATAATTAGTCCTTTTGTTTATTAATTTGTTAAACATAATCTTTAATTAATCCTTAATTACAAACAAGCCCTTATAGATTCAAATTGACAAAATCATTTAAAAACTTTATACATTTAAATTCCTAACCAACCTTCCACACTTTTCAGAATTTACAATTTCAGTCCCTCTATTTTAATTAATTAATTTCTAATTACTTATTATATGTAATTAACCATTTTAATCCAAAATAATATCAATATGACATTTTATACCCCCCAACTTATTTTATACAGAATATACTAAGTATAATAACATGTCTAAAATAGACCCCATAGTTTCAGAATTTACAAAACAAGTCCTTATACTTTAAATATCAAAATCGGCTAACTAATAAATCACTAAAACCCTAATTAAATTTTTCCCAATCACAACCACAATTATTACCCAATCATTAGAATTTATTGAACCTGGAAAAATTATTAAAACCCTAACCCTAATTCATTTTATCACTTTTCTTTCCTTTTCTTCTTTATTCGAAAATCGGCAAACAAAGGAAAATCCTAAACAATTATTTCGAATCTTTCTTAAATTTTTCCAACAATTTATCTGAGTTATATATGATATGAAAAACCCTATAAAAATATAAAATCAAATGTACAAATAGTTTTTAAGCCGATTTCATAATTAGCTAAAAATTAGGGTTTCGAACATGTTTTAATTTATAAAATCAAAATAACATGCATGATAATTTTTCTCATGCATAGAACGAATTAATATGATGAAAATTGAGATACAAAAATACCTTTGATGATTCTTGATGATTTAATGAATTATTGAACCCGGTTGCTTAATTCGAACCCAAAACAAATACCACAATCGAACCAAGCCTTAAACAATCTTTCCAATATTTTTCCCACGATCCTTGACCTTCAAAACACCTTATAAAATTCATGCTTGCCCTTGGAAAAATCTTGTGCCACCTCTTTTGATATTTAGGGTTTCGGTGGTGTTGTTTTTAGTGTTTATCAAAATGAAAAATGCATAAATAAATTATAAAAGGGATTATGCCGAGTATAATGGGCTTTCAAAATAGATAAATCTGATTTTTATAATTTGCCAATTTATTTTATCATTATCTTAATTTATTTTATATTAATTTGTAATATATAATTACATAAACATAATTATTTTTGGCATAATCATATATAAATAATTATTAATTATTTTTCTTGTATAACATAAGGTATTTTAAATCTTACAAAAATTTCATAATTGTCATATATTGTATTTTCATAATTTCTAACATTTAAGTGAATTTTATATAAGCTTTTATAAATTTTCTTGCATTAGGGGTATTTTGGTAATTTTACACTTGTTGAGATTTTTAGGTTTTACAATTAGTCCTATAATTTGCCATTTAGTCCCTAAAAGATAAAGCCAATAACATCTTAAGCACTTGAGTTACAAATACATTAACTATCCTTTAATTAATAATCCGTTATTGATAAACCTTTTTCCATTTTATTTCGCGGTGACTTTTTGAAATATCATTTTGAAAGAATTTCACTATTTCTCCCCCCTCAAATAATGTTCCGTTTTCTATTTAAAGAGCTGTAGACATTGTTTGAGTGATAGAAACTTCTTTTAAAAATCTTTTCAGATGAGAAACTTATATTTTTAATTATTTTTCTTAAAAGCAAAACCATTAAAAACAAGATTTCTCTCGTTTACATAAATAAATGCACTGACACGTACACATATTTCATATAGGAAGCTCGGGTTATGTTGTAAAGTAAACACAAACCTTTGAATGAATATGAAGTAATTCATTCCTAAGAAAAATGAATTTCCCGTTGTGAGGCCAAGTTTTCCTTTTTGAAATACTTGCCTTGAAGATGATGACCAGGTTGCTATAAGAAATAATAGCAAGCCATATGACATATTTTCTATTCGAACATTATTTACAGCTTTGTGCCATTATTGAATGGCATTTCTAAGGCCGTAAATATTATGGATTCTAGAAAACATGTCATGAAAACCTATATATTTTTTTGTATTTTTTTGATTATTTAATTTTTTATTTTCTTTTTATGATTTTATATTTTTATAGTTTCTTTTTGAAAAATTTATATGAAATGAAAAATCTTTTTGTGTTTTTCTGATTTTCTTATATACATACAATACACATGATATTTCATGAGTTACCACCATTACTCGTCTTCCTTCTCTGTCAGACGTTTTAGCGTTTCCGAAGACATGCTTCTCATACCTAGCTTTTCGATCAAAAAGTTGAATCTGTCTCTTGGCAACGGTTGGGTGAAGATGTCAGCCAGTTGATATTCCGTCCGAACAAAGTAAAGTTCCACTATTCCATTCTCCACTTGCTCCTTTATAAAATGGTAGCGTACATCAATGTGCTTTGCTCTAGATTGTTGAACATTGTTGTAGCATAGAGCAATCGCACTTTTGTTGTCGCATTACAGAAGAATCTTATTGAATGTAAATCAATAGTATGTTAGATGTGATCGCATCCATAGGATTTGAGCACAACAACCAGATAAGGCAATATATTCAGCCTCTGTACTCGAAATTGCAGTGCTCTTTTGCTTCTTGGAAGACCAGCTAACAAGTTTATCACCTAAGAATTGAGCACTTCCTGATGTACTGCGTCTAGTGTCCTAACACCCCGCATGATCTGCGTCTGAATATACTGTTAGAGACATATCGGTATCCTTCAAGTACCAGAGTCTCATGTTAATGGTTCCCTTTAGGTATCGAAAGATCCGCTTAACCGCATTTAAGTGCTTTTCGGTAGGCTTTGCCTGATACCGGGCACATAAGCAGACTGCATAAATAAGGTCGGGTCTACTGGATGTCAGATACATGAGGGATCCAATCATGCCACGGTAAAGTGTAGCATCAACTGGTGTCCCCTGTAGATCTTCATCCAGTTTATTCTTTTCCACCATAGGTGTGTCTACAGAATCACTAGTTAGCAAACCATATTTTTTAATAATTTCATAAGCATATTTTGATTGGTTTAGGAAGATGCCTCTAGGACTTTGAGAAATTTGTAATCCTAAAAAGAATGACATCTGCCCCATCATCGACATCTTGAACTTAGTGGTCATCAGATTAGCAAACTCATTACACAAAGCAGTATTAGTGGATGCAAATATTATATCGTCAACATAAATTTGTACCAGCAATAAGTCGTTTCCTGCTTTCCGTGTGAAGAGTGTTGGATCAACTGCACCTTTGGAGAAATGTTGTGAAATGAGGAAACTTGACAGCATGTCGTACCATGCACGTGGTGCTTGTTTGAGACCGTAAAGGGCCTTTTTGAGCTTGTACACATGCGATGGGTATTCCTGATCAACAAATCCTTCTGGTTGAGAAACATAGACCTTTTCCTTGTGCTCGCCATTTAAGAAAGCCGTTTTGACGTCCATTTAGAAGATCGTCATAATCTTGTTGGCTGCATTTGCTACGAAGATACGGATGGCCTCTATTCTTGCAACCGGTGCAAATGATTCCTCAAAATCGATTCCCTCCTCTTGCTTGAACCCCTAAGTAACTAATCTAGCCTTATTCTTTAGTACCCCAACAAATTCATCTGTCTTGACCTTATAAATCCATTTAAGTTTGATCAACATGACATTATCTAGACATGGCACCAATTCCCAAACTTGTAGTCTTTAAAATTCATGAATTTCTTCTTGCATTGCATCGATCCATGATGGTTCAGTCATTTTATGTTTGAAGTTCTTTGGTTCTACAGAAGTTAAGAAGGCATCAAAGTAACACCACATGGCGTCAGTTTTGAGTTGCTTTTTGGTAGAGACTGAACGAGAAGGATCACTGATCACATTTGCTATTAGATGATCCTTAGTCCATCTACCAATAAGTTCAAATGGAGTGTGGGATGGTCTCACATTAGATGATGATCCTTGAGAAGTCGAGTCTTCATGAAGAAATTCGTGAAGAGGATCATCATGAAATAGTGGTGTTTTTGGTGATTCTTTAACACGTTGAGAAATAATTGGAGAATGTTCTTGTTCTTGTGTTGATGGGATACTTGATGACGGTGCATCTTAGTCAATAGACGTAGACATAGGTGAATCGGCTATATTAACAATCCTTGGTGCATCAGCTACTGGAACTAGAGAGACAACAATAGTTTGATAATTGAAGTATTCATCGAACAAGGGTTGGAACAAACTAACCCAATCATCTCTTTTTGGTAGATTACAAGGTTGTTGAAGAATAGTGTTTTGTACGAGTCCTGAACACGATGTTGTAGGAGTCATTACTTGAAACCCGGGTCCTGAACTGAATTATTCAGAAGCCATTGCTTTCAGCTCATCGAACGTCACATGAATAGTTTCCATAATTTTACGGGTTCTCCTGTTATAGATTCTGAAAGCTTTCTTTGTTGGCGTGTATCCAACGAAAATACCAATATCGGACTTTGCATTTAGTTTACCTAAATCCTCATCGTCATTGGTTGGATAACATAGTGAACCAAAGACAAGAAAAAAATGATAAATCCGGCTTCTTGTCATGCATCTGATCATATGGAGTTTTGTTGTATCGGAGACGAATCAGAGAACGGTTTTGGGTATAACAAGCTGTGTTGATTGCTTCGGCCTATAGAAACAGAGGAGCTTTTGAAAATATCAACATAGTGCGGGCAACTTCCATAAGAGTTTGGTTTCGTCTTTCGACAACGCCATTCGGTTAAGGAGTGCGAGCAACAAAAGTTTGATGCGAAATGCCAACATTTTCATAAAAATCACAAAGAGTCTGGTTGACAAATTTAGTTCCATTATCTGTTCTAACATTACGGACAGTGGCATTCAAACAAACTTGAATATTTTTGATGCATTTGATGATAGCGTCAGGAGCTTCATCCTTTGATCTCAGAAATTTAACCCAAGTAAATTGAGAGTAATCATCAATAATTACCAAGATATACTTTTTCCCGTTAATACACTCTACACGCATCGGGCCACAAAGATCCATATGCAAAAGATATAGTTTCTCTTAGTTAGTGTCGCCAGCTTTGGGTTGATGAGAGGATTTCTTAATTTTTCCTAATGCACATGTTGAACACAGATGATCTTTCTGAAATTTAAGCTTTGGAATACCTCGTGCAAGACCGTCTTTGGCTAGCTTGTTAAGAGTATCGAAGTTGAGATATGATAAACGACGGTGCCATAACCAGCTCTTAGACTTTAAAGCTTTTGATAGAAGACAGATCGGAGAAGTCTTTAGCATGTCATCAAGAGAAATTGTGTAAAATTTTGTGTCTCGGGAGCCTGAAAGTAGATCAACACCTTCTAAATTCTGAATGAAGCAAGTGTATATCCGAAATGAAACTTCAAGATATGCGTCACAAAATTGTCCAGTAGAAAACAAGTTATGTCTAAGCCCCTCAACATAATACACCCTTGAGATAATTACATTCCTATGCTGATAGTGACCATACCCCTATTATCTTTGCAACGTGGTCATTTTTGAATTGAACACTTCTCAAAAATTTACTAACGAAGTTCATGAGCTGAGAGCGGTTACCTGTCATATGTTTTGAACATCTAGAGTCCAGATACTAGAGGACGATCTGGATAACCTATCATTGACAAGAGAAGAAGAAGATGGAACATCTGTAGCATTGGATCCCCACAAATGAGTGGATTTCGAGTTGTTAGCAATTTTAGATTCTAAAATCTTAGCTTTTTATTTGTTTAGGTCTCCTACTATAGACTTTAATCTATGGTTTTGGTGTTTCAACTGACTTAGAAGTGGTTTCCTTAAGATGCACTATTTTCTTGGGAGTTATCCTAGTTAAAGAGCACGAATTACCAACTATAGTGAAAAATCTTCGTGTTGGTTTCCACTTATATCCTACATCAGTGAACACTTTACCCATAGGTTTCTAAACTTTTCTCATTTTATTTCTTTTAGAAATAACTTTCGAACGCACATTCACATCATTCACATAATAAATAATACACATATCATGATTAGCATCAAACAAACATTTGTTACAAATAGCACACATAGATTCAAACTTAGCATTTCTCACATAATGCTTAACAAGTGCATTACTGATAGGTTCAGAAACATAATTTGTCTTATTCAAACTAGATTTAACTTTCCTAGAGTGGTCTTCTACTTTATTCTTCTGATTGCTACTTGGTGGTCGCGTGATCATATTGTTCTTTGTATTGCCTGAAGGCTTTGATCGGCTAGCACTAGTAGTAGATTTTACTCCTGTAGAAGTCAACAAAGGCTTGTTACTTGAAGATGTAATAGGTTCATCAAATCTAACTCTTTTGTCCTTGTTCATTGGTGTGACAGCAACTAACTTCCCACTAGGTGTTGGTGAACTAAGGCATGTCTGAGAGACATGGACTAACAATTACTGAACATGTTTTGTAAACATGCAAGAAGATTCTAATAGAGGTTCACTAGGATTCTGTGATCTAGCACTTTCTACAAATCCACAAAGAGTGTCAGTATATTCTATAGTCTTCTCAATGTAAACCTCATAAGCATCCCTATTATTCTTAAGCCTAGGAGAAATAGGTTCTATGTCAAGCTTGAACATTCCTGGAGCAACATTGGCATTAGGTTTTGAAACCATAGTATTGACAACATTTTTCCCTTTAAGTTTCCTTAATTCATTTTGCAATGATGTAATAGCAAAAACCTTTTCTTGAAGTTGAGCATTTAAATCTGAATTTTCAACAGACTTTGCATTAATTTGAGCAATTAAAGAATCACAATGTTCTTTTGATTGAACACGTATCTTTCTAATTGAGTCAAATTGGTCTTCGTAAATTGATTTCAAATTCTCTTGTTCTTTTCTCAAATTTTCATTTTCCGAAAGTAATTTTGCCACACTTTGTTCCAGTTCAATGTTGATTGTTTCAATCTCATCAATATCTTTCTTTACATTTCCACACTATCTTTTCCACTCAAAGATTTAATTCTTTCCTTCAAATTTCTTATGACCATGTCCTTCTCTTGTGACTGAGCTTTCAATTCATTTATTTCAAATAATTGATTAAATGTGGGAGAATTTAGGTTTTCACTAGAATTTTCCCTTTGAAAAATCTCTTGAGTAAGTTGAGTTGCTAATTCCAACGAAATGCAATGCTTTTCTAAATTTGAATAACTTTTGACAAGTTTATCGTAAGCCTCTTTTTCAATGAAATCTTTCTTTTTGAGAAGCTCGGTCTCAAGTTCTAGACACTTATTGCAATTATTCACACATGACTTTTTCACATCTAGAATATCCACAAAATTCGCAACAATATGCACAATTTCTTGAGACATGATTTGGTTCAAGAGTTGATCATTATCAATCCTAAGTTGTTTGATTTGAATTTCAAAAACGTTCTTGACTACAGAACATTGATCAACAGCAGCCTCTATTTGGTTAAAAACAGTTTAAACTTCAGTAATTTCATCTAGAAGAGTTTTATCAAACGCATTAAATGTGTCTTTTAAAACTTTTAAAAATGGAATTATTTCAGTTACAAAATACTCTTTAGTATGTTCAAAACCCCAAGACCCCGCAGTAATAGCATTAGATGTTAGTCTCTTTTTCACCACCTTGTCAAAATTGGCCAGTTGATATTTTAGCTTTTTAAGACTTTCATTTACCAAACTTACCTTAGGAAGTTCACTAGGAGCTTCAATTCTAACAGGTGTATGTGACTTAACTGGTGTTTCAGAAAGGGACGAATGTTTTAACCAAAAAGCTTGTTCTGCAGACAACTCTTTCTGAGTGACAAAATGTTTACCAAAATCTTCCTTAATCTTATTTAATTTTGAATAGTCAATTGGAGAAATCTTAATCTTCTTTTCTATAGAAATTGGATCATTTTGTTTATCAAGCATCTTTGATCGACTTTCTTCTTCCAAAATCAATGTCTCTTCATCATCAATTACAGAAATCACAGCATGTTCTTTAGCAATAACACACCATCTTGTAATGTTGGTTGAATCCGCTGAGATTTTTTAAGATGGAATGGATGTTGCACCGCTCTATACCTAATGATGTGACATTGATTGAAAAAGGTTGCTACCTTTTAGGTTTACAACTTTCTTTGATCCGGGATTTTTAACAATATAAATGTCAATTACTGTCACAAAATACGGTTCTTAATTTTTTTTGCGAAATTTAAATACACTTATCACTATCATCTTAAGTGTCATATCTTGCCAGCTTATCCTATATATTGTAAAGACCCTTAGATATGTTGTTGACCTGTTTCTTTAGGTATGTAATTTGTATAATGTTTGATACTCTTTTTATTCAATATTAACAAGCCTATTAATGACTTTTTGGCATGGTTCATATGTTGTACTGTTGTATTCCTGATTATGTGACACTGACTGAGAAAGGCTGCTTCCTTTTAGGTTTGCAACCTTCTTATGATGTTGTGATACATAAATGAATAATTTATAAAATGCATATATCTATTTTGTTTTTATTAAGTGTATCGAATAAATCTTAAATGATTTCAGACGAGGAGCATGAAAGAAATCGATATATAGTTTGTGTATAAGGCTTGAAGGAGTAATAATTTTTTGTCCAAGCGTTTTTTAAAGAAAAATATAAAGAATATCTGCAGAAAGTACCCGTAAGAGTTGAGAAGTGAAAGTGATGGTATATTGAGAGAGACAAAAGTTCCATAAGGAACAAGTTCTAATCAAAGAACAAAAGAAGCAATCCTAGCCACTCATCTTATGTTCATCCAATGGCTAAAATTCAATCATTAAATGAGGAGAGAGAAAAAATCATTTTCCACCTTTTTTTAAAAATTAAATTATCTTGCAAACGGTAAATCGTCAAACGACAAAAAATATACCATCGCGACGAGAATTAAATTACCTTTCTATAGAGTAGCATCTTGATATATATTTTCGAAGATTTTTTTTGGATCTTCTATTTTTATTTTTTTTATTTACGTTTCCGAAAATCACATGTGATTCATTTCGAATCACGTGTGATTTATCTCGAATCACGTGTGATTCACTACTTTAAAAATCACAAAGGTCAAGTGATTTTAGAAATCACGTGTAATTTTTTTGGCAAAAATTTTAACACTAGAAAGTCGTCAAAATTATACGAACTTAATTTTTTAAATTATGTTTGTAAAAATCTCATGTGTTTTTATGAAATCACATGAGATTTTATGAGATCACATGTGATTTTATGAGATCACATGTGATTTGTGCTACAGATCACATGTGATTGTGATATAAATCACATGTGATTTTCCGAGACGTAAAAAAAAAAAAAGACTTCGAATTTTTTTTATCGAACATATATCAAGATGCCACTCTATAGAAAGGTAATTTAATTCTCGTCGCGATGGTGTATTTTTTTATCGTTTGACGATTTACCGTTTGCAAGATAATTCATTTTGAAAAAAAAAAGTGGAAAGTTATTTTTTCTCTCTCCTCATTTAATGATTGAATTTTAGCCATTGGATGAAAATAAGATGAGTGGCTAGGATTGCTTCTTTTGTTCTTTGATTAGAACTTGTTCCTTATTGAACTCACCTCTACATTCCTAAGTGAATTCATGATTTCATAAGCACTTAACAACAACACACAACGATAGTTAACTTATCAAAAGTCAACACACATTCAAAAATCATCACATTTGGACATTAAGGGATTGGGGACCTAAATTGGACAACAAACTAACATCATCTAATCCTATTAAGCAAATCCCAGCAATCAAAATACATTACAAAACACTCCATAGAAGTTCGATCAAGAATAAGTACTAAATCATACATAGAACGCACAAATGTTTAATCTATACATGAAAAGACATAGATCTATGATCACGAATCCTAACCGCACCTAAACCCACCATTCAATATCAATACCAAACAACATTTTAATTTTTCGATCATTCTAGGTCTAATACTAGAGATTCTATTCATTTTAGAGTGTTCTAGATTGATTCCTTTAACTTACATATAGGTGTAATGTTATAAAACAGATTTTGATCATTACCTTAGCAAGAAAAGAACTCAAAATCGTGATTTGAGGATGGCGAGATGTTGGTGGCAGTATGTTATAGTGTGTGTATGTTTTTATGTTTGACTAAAAAGTTGTGGATTTGACCAAAGTATCAAACCGCCATTTTATACCAAGGGTTTGGGAATTGGTAGTTTTGGTCCCTAGGCTTTCTATGTCTATTTATTTTTGGTCTAAAGGTTTTCTAAGGTTGAATAATCTTGAAAGTTGACAGATTTAGTCCTTGTAGTTGAAAAGATCTAGGAAACAAGTATCAAATTGCACATAAGTCCCTAAACATTCTAACTAATGACAATTTTGGCCCTTTGAGTTAAAATTAATTAGCTCCCCTTCAAATTATAACCCCTTTCGAATACAAAAACCTTTTCGTTAATATGAAACCCTTTAGATGACATAAAATTTGAGACCACTCTCCCCCTCAAACAATGACCCATTTTCTGTTAAAAGAGTTGTAGTCATTGATTGAGTGTCAAGTTTTATGTAAAAATCCCAATCTGATTGATTTCCAAACAACCCATTTTCCACCATGTTAAACCCAAATAATTTTGAAGAATCAGTTAAGATGAAATTATTTGGTTATAAAAAGGAAGACTTCTCTTTCAGAAGAAGAAAAACGCACTAAAACGTACATTATTCCTTGGATGCACGAATATTAAGTAATATGTGCCCGGGAAAAATTCATTACCCGTTGTTAGGAACAGCTGTCTTTTTGGCGATATGCTTTCCTCAATTTGAAAAAAGGGTTGCACTCTGAAATAACTATAAGCCATGAAGACTTGTTTTAGAAACTGTTTGAACTTCTGCTCGAACTTCATTTAAAGACCCGTGTCATTATTAAATGACATTTCTGTAGGTCCTTATAAACAGGATCTCAATGAGCCTTAAACGACTTATAGTCCTTTGAATAAATCCAAAGATACTATGAGAGACAATAACTGAGAATACAAATATTGACGCGGAATATCAATATCTATACCAAGATGAACACAAGAACGAATATACTAAACTTGCTATTACTATTACTATTTGATTGTGAATTCTCAATCAACTCATATCTTTACAATACTATTCTATGTTCCTTTTATAAGCTTAAGGAACCCTAAACGCGTTAAGAGATAATGCTTATCTCTTCCTAGATTAACGCTAATTGATAACTATTACTATAATTACAACCAGACTTAACTGTCTGGTCAAACAGTATTAACTTTAATACTGTCACACTTAAGTTAATGCTGGCAGACTTAACTTGCTCTACCAGACTTAACTTCTAAACTAACAGTACTAACTATTCAGCTATCAGTACTAACTATAACTAACAGACTTAACTTTAATACTAACAGTATTAAGTCTGTTTACAATATTTTCCTAACACCACGCTAAGGTTGATGTGTTTAAAATAAAGATTACTTTGAGGGTTGGGGATGAGAAAATTATTTTTAAAAGTGTTAAACCTGCTAGTAGTTTAATTAAGAGGGTCTACATGTTAAGCTTCAGAGAAAGAATGGACCTCAATTTGGAAGCTAGGCTGATGGGATAAACTTTAATCTTAAATAGATCATTTGACCCATTATATGGAGATTATATTGAATTGAACAATCTGAATGAGCCCCAAGAGCTTAGAAGAAATCGAGTTGATGATTTAGAACCCACCATTGAGGAAGGTGAGGTTGTTAATAAGCACATGAAAGATATAGTCAAAACTAGGTGTGATTTCATTAGTGGATTGGATGATTACCCTAGTAATTGTGACTTTGATAGGAGAATCCATATCGACTGTGCCTACAACTTAAAGTTTTCATGCATGATGGGTTTTGAGTATGTACATGCTAATTTCCTCCTAATTTTACCTATTAATGTGATGTCTAAAAAGTTTTATAACTCGATAATGAAAGACAAAATTAAATTCAAAGGGAGGAATGAGTTAGGAAACTTCGTTAATGCACCTGTTTTTATTGGAAACTTTTATGTTATTACTAATTTTACAGTTGTAGAAGATATGGATCCTTATCTTGACGAAGGAATGAGAGATGTGATAGTTGGAGAACCTTTTTGCAAAGCTTCGCGTGTGGAAGCCAGAAAGTTTGATGGAATCATTACCATCCGCGATGGGGATGATAGTGTAACTTACCAAATGGCGTGGTCAAACCCGAGGTTCAAACACCTCAGTAATGAAAAATGCAACAAGATCCCGCCATTACTAAAGGTAAGTGAACAAGATAAGATGAATGGAATCTCGCATCCATACCAAAAGCTGAAGGGTTTCTACAAAGGAGTTTTGAATCTTAGACCCGAATTTATTCGAGATGCGAAGATTAAAGAATGGCTCATACGCGGGCACATAAGCGTTCATGAGATGGAATGAAGAGCTTGAAGAAAAGTCTAACTAAAAGACTTAGCGGAAAAGAAAAGTGCTTCCCGGGAGACAACCCGAACTGTTTTTAATTTAATTTATTGAGTTTGTCTTCCAAGACATCAATACGGCATATCCGCTCCATACCCTACGGATAACATCAAATATTTAATATATTTTTTGGTGGCAAAATACCCCTTATATTACATGCAAAAGTTTCACTAATGCTCAAAAACGAGATATTTTCTATCATTTTGTAGTTTTCAGGTGAAATGCAGGAAAGTGACACGAAACAAGGGAAAAAGGACTAAAAGTGTAGATTCTAAAGAATGTTACGGCGTAACACCTAAAATGGTTACACCGCAACATAAATTAAGCAAGTACGAAGATCAAGGAAGACTTTACGGCGTAACACCATATCTAGTTACGCCGTAACCAAAAGAATCTACAAATATGGAATGAAGATCACATACTTATGGACATTATTTGAAGGTTACGGCGTAACATCATATCTGGTGACGCCGTAACAAGCAACTTAAATATGGAATGCCATGTAAGAAGGTTACTGCGTAACACCTTTATTGGTTATGCCGTAACAGGTTCAAAACCTATAAATAGAGGCCTCATTCAAGCTATTCAGACATCACTTCCTCCATAGCCATTTGGAGAGGCGACAAAGGCTTCCAACCTTCAAAGAATTACACTTGGA